>JAMYHX010000199.1:0-69028 GCA_025529335.1 Rhizopus sp. PT2906 | reverse complement strand
ATGTAAAGTAGAATGTATGCTCTACTGTAAGATTATACTCGAGTTATTATAATGATTATCTCATCAAACACGTCAGCTGTGCTCAAAAGTGACCTTCCACAAAACTATCTGCGTCTCTACAATAAGAAGTAATATTGATCGTATCAACCTAAAAGAACTCAAGCGTCTTGAAGATGAACCAATTTGTGTTCCTGCGTTTAATATTTACAGAGGCGGTAATCGCAAATCTGCTTCTCATGCTTTGAAGGAAACAAGACTTCTGAAGGAGCTACAATTAAAGCCGAATATACCCGTCATGTTAATTCAGAATTTGCAGGCAGGCAGAGGTTGGGTCAATGGTACGTTGGCAAAGGTCACTGAGATTGACTACGAGAACATACTGCTGATAAAACAGGGACAAGAAGGTGCTGAGGACTCGCTGTGGATTCAAAGGACTTCAAGTTCAATTGCTGGTACAAGCTATGTTAGGACTCAGTTTCCAATTGTTCCTGCATTTGCTACAACGATCCATAAAGCACAAAGCATAACCATTGATTTCGTCGCTATTCATTTGGATCATATGCATTTCATGTTCAACTGTACATTGCAATGTCTTGGGTGCGTAAGGCAGATGGTTTGTACTTTTTTGGTACAGATATATTAGTTAGAATTAAAAAAAAGTTTGGTGTTAATCTTGATTGATATGGTTGATTACTCTGAACAAAAGCATCAAAGAATACATCAGATTAGAATCTGATTTCCATCAAGTCCAAAACACCCCTAATACTACTCTTAAACTTCAGTTCAACTCTCAAACATAATATACCAGATTCTATCAAAGGCGGAGCTTTCAATAACAAATGTGCCTTTCTCAAGTATGTCCCGTCAAATAATAAAATCAAACAAAATTTCAACTCAGATACAATTCTGGTATTTCAATGTTAATATCATCTCTTTGATTTATTGTAAATAACTGCTCTCCCTCCTTCACGGCAACTTACGGAAGTGTTACGTATCCGGTGAACTTGTTCAGCTTTATTACTACAGTAAAAAAATACTTTTTCAAAAAGGAAATCTGCAAAGGGTTTTTGAGCTCCGACAAGGATTTTTTTTTTAAGTCAGAGTTGAGTCTAAAGGTTCATATAATATCAGCTTTTTAAACAACTCTTATTTAAAACAGTAATGATCGGCCCAACCATTCCAGAACATTTATTGAAAAAGAAAAGTATTGAATCAGAGATTATGGTCTCTGACGAAGAAGATGACAGACATATTGGACCACAGATTCCTCAAGACATCTTGCAAAAAAGACAACAAAACAAAGCGGTAGACAGTCATGCAGCGGTCGGTCCACAGATACCAGAAGACCTTGTTGAACAAACGAATGAACAATTTGACAAAATGAATAACACATGTAACGACTATACTCCCGAACTCCCGCCTGATATTCTTGAACAAAGACAAAAAAGACAGAAGCAGCCAACAGGAAGAAGAAGACAGCCTATTGGCCCCAGTTTACCCAGTGAATTTATTACTGCACGAGAAGAAGAAGAAGAAGTAATTGGGCCATCTTTACCTAAAGATTATAATCCTGAAGAAGAAGCAAAATATTCTGCTATTCAAGCTATTGAAGAGCGGGCGCGCTTAAGTAAAGAAGCAATGGAAAAGGTTTGTTGAATCAGATAAAAAAGCAGAGACTTGTATTAATAAAACAAAAATAGAAAGATGAAAAGCCAAAAGTAGAGCGACCTGAGTGGATGATAGCGCCTCCTGAGATAGATTATTTAAAGAATGGTAATTTCACTGTTTGTTTTGTTTCTATAGAAACTAACATCACATGACAGCTAATTCGTCGCGATCAAGACAGTTTTCAAATAAAGAGGTTGGTGAAATTGATTCTAGTAGTTGGACGGATACACCTGCAGATAAAGAACGTAAATGGAAAGAAGGAACTTTGGGAAAACGAAAAGCAGAAGAACCAATTGTGTATTCCTCACAAGATATTGAAAGAAGGAAAGCGATTGAAGAATACAATGTAAATGAAAATATATGCATATACGCAGCTATGTAACGCTACATATATTATTAGATGAAAACAAGACCAATGTCATTATTGGAAATACATCGACAGAAAAAGAAAAAGTCAAAAGAAACACCTGAGGATGTATCAAAGAGACCTTTTGATAGAGAAAAGGACTTGCTGGCACCAAAAAGAATGGACAGCAAACAAAAGAAAGAACTGCTTAGGCAGTCTGGTGAACTGAACTCAATGTTTGGCCATGGTAAAAGTTCATTCTTATAATAAAAATCTCAGCCTTTGTTGTTGTCCAATAAGAAATAATCAAAGGGCAACCGGTAAAAAAGAAACAAACAGAACACTTTAATTTTCTCCTTTTTTTTTTTTTTTTTTTTCAGACCAAACATAAAATGGCTCTGCCAAAAAGAATTGTTAAAGTAATTCAGTTTTGTAAATTGCTAATTAAACACTTTTACTCACACCATTGTCTATGACAGGAAACAGAGCGTTTACTAGCCGATCCAGCTCCAGGCATTTGTGCAACACCTCATGAAGAAAACTTACGTTACTTTGATGTTGTTATTGCCGGCCCAAGTCAATCACCATTTGAAGGTAAAGTAACTCTTACTTATTGAAGTCCTTATCAATTTACATCATCGTAGGTGGTGTGTTTCGTTTAGAGTTATTCTTACCTGAAGACTATCCTATGGGTCCACCTAAAGTTCGCTTCTTGACGAAAATCTACCACCCCAATATTGATAAACTCGGTCGTATTTGCTTAGATATTCTCAAAGGTTAGTACCGAAAAGAGAGTAGGATGAATATCGATAATAACAATAATGAATAGATAAATGGTCGCCTGCACTTCAAATTCGCACTGTTTTACTTTCTATACAAGCATTATTATCTGCACCCAATCCTGATGATCCATTAGCTAATGATGTTGCTTCTCACTGGAAAGAAGATGAAAAGGGTGCCATTGAACAAGGTAAATTCGCTATATATTGCAATATCTTTATTCTGACTTATTGTCGTCAACCTAGCTCGCCAATGGACTGCCATGTATGCTCATTCTTAATAAAGTTTTATTTCAATTTGACAGACAATACACTTTTGAATAGAGATTGTCATGTGAACTCTATTCCGCATGCTTCGTAAAGCATTAATATTGCTTTTTATTTATCCTTGACAGGTAAATCTCTTTTCTCTCTCTCTCTCTTTCTTTTTGATTAAACAAAAGAAATAATTGGGCTTCACTCATGGATCAAGGAAGTAACATTGAATTACTTTATGATATGCATAAATGTGACCCTGTCTATCCTTAGATTTCCCTATGACCAATTATATTGAGATATTCACTACAAGAGGCACAAAGGGGATCGATGTTACTGTAATCATTCATGCAACCATTCAGAAGGAACTCAAGCTAGCATTTAACGAGTTCGTTCTAGACACAAAACAGTCGCATCATCTGGGAGTTACTTCTCTTGTTGCTACAGTCCCTCCCATGCCCTTTATTAATTCAAGGGTAGCTGTACATATCTGCTTTATCGAACATGGTACCATTGTTGATACACGATTTATTGCAAGCTTTATCTATGAACAAGATACTATGAACTCATCTCTCATTCGAGCACATTCATTGAAAGGTAAAAAGTGCTAAAGCATCACATGTGCGTATTACCATTGATTGATTGATTAATTTCTTTTTTTAAAAAAAAAAAGACTATCAGCCAGGCCTTGATTTATCTGGCTATGTCAGAGATACCACTTACCCTACCCTTCGATCTCAACCTGCTTCGGCCACTCAGTCAACTCCCTCCATGTGTTTACCCTACAATGACTTCTCTTCTGGTAGTGCTCATTCACGCATAACAAAAGCATCTTCTTATACCGACTCTATATCTGTTGCTGGCTATCAATTTTGTCATGATCTCAATCGTCAAATAGATCTTAAAATTATTGGTGATATCAACAGCGTCATGTACAGTTGGACAGCAGAAGAAAGAGACATGGGTCGTCGTTTGGTTCAGTTTTGGCGCCAAAAGGAACAAACAAATATTACCTGTGTGTTCAAACCAGTGTTAACAACACAGCTTGATCAGCCCATGACTACTATTGTCTCCTGCATATATTGGATGGAGCGTAATGATTTCTTTATTACCTCAGTTGACTTGATTGCTCTCATTGAATCCTTGTTGGGCATTAACTTTAATGTAGACGAAAAGAATCGCGTTCGACGCAATCTTGAAGGTTTTCGACCTGTTACCATTGGCAAGAGTAAACCAGAGAGCGCAAACTTTTTTAAATTAATCATGTCATACCCTGATCCAAAGCCACGTAACATCGAAAGAGACTTGAAGGTATTTTCTTGGCGAACCTTGCCATTTGCCCTCCAAAAGATTATAGCAAAATATTCGACTCATTCTCTGACAAGTAAAAGATTGAGTCATGAACAGCATTATGTCTCTCGTTTGTCAGGAAATATTGATTTATCAAAACATGGTCATGAATATATAAAAGGAGAACATGATAAAGATGATAAAATGTTAAAGGCAAGTCTTGAGTAAGAAAAGGCTATGCACTTTGTATAATTGATAATATTCTATTGTAATCATTTATAATCTTTATCCCCTGGCTATCATTTTTTTTTTCCCTTTATAATCCATACATTATAAAATACCAAATAAATAGAGCAGTGATTAATATAATGAATCCAACAGATATCTGGCTCATTATTCTATTCCAACGATAAAACAGGGCTTGTTCATATGCTTCTCGACTCTTGACCTTGGGGCCACTCGGTAACCACAATATTTTGCAAGATGTCTTTCCGTTTGCGATTAAGGATGGATGAACAATGGTCCATACTTGTTCATTGTCGTCTTTGCAAGGCATATCGAGATAATAGCCACCTATCCACCAACATGGGAAAAAGAGAAAGCCAAAGAGAAACAAGAGAGACTGTTTATGAAATATTGGAGGTGATCTATTGTTTTTTACTGTCATGACTTTGTTTGGATAACAATAACAATCTGTAGAGCTTGTTAGAGTAGACATGGTTGTTTGTCGGAAATGACGATAGTATTGTATTGATTTTCTTTTCGACAGTCTTGGATGCTTTTGATAACGTACAGAATACCATCGCAAAAGATTTGGATTGCACCTATGGCGGGATTGGCCTGTCCATGTTTGACGCCTGTAGTGACTAATCTTATCAATAGATAATGTTGGAGAAAAAGAAGACATTGACATGTTTACTATCGTAGATAGGTTTATTTTATATATTCATTACTGGAAAAGCATGGAATGTCCCCCTTTTCCTCTCTTTCTGGATTCTTTAGACTAATTTTTACTCCCCAAGCTCATTCTTTAATTTATTGTTTTGATTATGTAAAACAAGGGATCAAACTTGATCTTACTAATACACAAAGCTTTTTATTAGTTCAAAAGTAATGCGCAAAAATAGGAGGAGAAAAGTAGATAGTATGTATTAATTTTGAGGTTTAGTTTCATCTATAACTTCACCTTCAACATCTAAAAAGCCATAATCTGAACATAACTTGACTAGATTTTCAGCTTCAGGAACAGGCAATTTTTCCAATACTTTATTCAATTCCTCCAGTTTTCCAGTTTTTAATGCATCTTGGAACTCTTGTGGCATTCCAGTAAAGGCTGTATAGGCTTGCTCATCTTCAGGTTGAGGCACACGAATGGTCAATTGTGAACCATCCCCCATAGGCTGGAGTTGAATGGTTTCCACTTGGTTTTGTGAGGATTGTTCTGCAATCATTTCAGTACATCGCTTCTTGATACGGTTATATAACGAGTCAACATATTCAAAAAACATCTTGTGTGCTAGACCATCCTGGGCATTGATCCTATATTCATCTGCAAGTTAGTTACCGGCCCCTTACAGGAAATATTAGTCTCACTTTTTAAAAAATATTTCTACACCATTTCTTCCTAATTGTCCACAATGCTGAAGAACAACAGACTGAACAACACAGTTTCGCGCGTATTCTTCTTCTCCTTTTAACTGTGCAGTGAATGCTTCACCAAGGAGTGAATCGGATACTTTTTCGGTTAAAAGTTCTGGATGTTTTAAAAGATATTTATGGCTTTCTTCAAATGTTTTAAGTTTGGAAAATACAGCTGCATCTGGTGTCAAATCAACATCCTCTTCATCAGCATCGTCGTCATCTTCTTTATTTGTGAGAGAGGTCATCTTATCATCCAAAGTCTAAAGATGATAAGTGATTCAATATGGAGAAAAAATAACCGTAACCTACCAAGTCCTTCATAGCCGTGTTGGGATTTAATGTTTCAATAACTGTCGTCTTTTCTGTCGTCTTCTTATTAGATGATAATGGTTTTGGTTTATTAAGAATCTGGACAAAGAGAGCCGTGGGTTAGTAGATGTATTTATATGTGATATTTAACTTACAGTCTTTGATGATTTTTCAGAGGTAAACATATTTTCACTTGTCAATTTTTTACGAGCTTCCTTTTCGAGCTTCTCCAGTTCCTGACTAGCATTATCAACCGTCTTTTGAACTGTGCTTTCGGTTTGACAAAATCGTTCAAGTAATGTCTGTTTTACTTGTTCCGAAGAAGTTTGAGCTAAACCAGTAGCAATTTGAGTTTTCATAGCAGCAAATATATCCTTTATATTCAGTTGAGGCTGTCCAGCTGGGGGCTTTGGTAAATCAAACGCCTCTGCTTCAGATTGATAGCTTTCCAGTTTCTCCATTACCTTCTTGACACCATCATCTTGGTTCAAGAGGTTCTTCAAGTCCTTTACTTTCTGTAATACATTCTTTTGTTGAGGGATGAACTTTTGAAGATACTCAATCTTTGCTTTACGTTCAGCACGTTCACGATGTATCGCTTCTCGCTTCCATTTGATCATAGAACGTTTATCAACATTAGGATGGACTTCGATATCTGAGTCATCAGATAACTCAAGATTGTCCCATTTACTATAATCCAAAGGCATATTATTTAAATTGGAAAGATGAAGAAAATGATGGAAAAAAAAAAAAAGTTCCTCTCATGCAATCAATTTAAACTAAAGCTGTGACGATGTTGTTAGTCGGTGTTGTAATTTTTATTTTGACTCCTTTCTTTTCCCCCCAATTACTAATACTCTTGAGCGATAAAAGATGAAAAGACTATAAACTATTTTGGTGTGAACTCCAAGTATAAAGGAATGTGTTCCAAAAAGACTGTCTATAAAGCGACGTTTGTGGCAAAGAGTTTAAAGAATATGTTTTCTTTGTAGACTTTGTTTTTTATACTGTTATTGAATGTTCAAAAAGTTAGATTATAAAGTATTTTAACACACACATATCTTGTAGTTTATATCATCTGATGATTCTGACAAAATGGGTTCACTCTTGCACTAAAAAAAACACGATAAAAGCAATATGCCATTTTTTTTTTTTTGGTTTGACAGCAGTAAAGGTACTTTAATGAAAAGAAAAGTATTCAATCTGGGTATTTAAGAGCGTTCACCACGAAGACGACGAGCGAGTTGAATATCCTTGGGTTGAATAGTAACACGCTTGGCATGGATGGCAGCCAAGTTAGTATCTTCAAAGAGAGAGACCAAGTAAGCTTCAGAGGCTTCTTGGAGGGCACCAATAGCAGAAGATTGGAAACGTAAGTCAGTCTTAAAGTCTTGAGCAATTTCACGGACAAGACGTTGGAAAGGAAGCTTACGGATCAAGAGTTCAGTGGACTTTTGATAACGACGGATTTCACGAAGAGCGACAGTACCAGGTCTGTAACGATGAGGCTTCTTGACACCACCAGTAGAGGGAGCAGACTTACGAGCAGCCTTGGTAGCCAATTGCTTACGAGGGGCTTTACCACCAGTGGATTTACGAGCAGTTTGCTTAGTACGAGCCATGATATAAAAAAAGTGTATAAAGAAAAAGAAGAAAAAGAACCAAAAAAAAGGGAGTGAAAAATTTCTTTAAGAATTAAAAGACGTCACCTGTAATAATAATAATAATAATAATAATAATAAGAATAATAATGATAGGATACGCGTTTAAAAAACGCGTGCATTTTTAAAAAAATAAAAAAATATAGCTATTTTTTTTTTACTGTAGTCCTCGTCATCAAACAAAAAAATTATTCTCAAAAAATTATAAAAAATCCAAAACTTTCTCTCTCACTCTTTTTTTTTCTCTCTTTTTCTTCTTTGAAAAAATACAACATTAATCAGTAAGTGGATATCTTTATTTCCTTTGTAAACTGTTATTTATTTCCATAGTGACTGGTCGTGGAAAAGGTGGTAAAGGTCTCGGAAAGGGTGGTGCTAAGCGTCATCGTAAGATTCTTCGTGATAACATTCAAGGTATTACCAAGCCTGCTATTCGTCGTCTTGCCCGTCGTGGTGGTGTCAAGCGTATCTCTGGTCTCATCTATGAAGAAACTCGTAACGTCTTGAAGACTTTCCTTGAAAATGTTATTCGTGATGCTGTTACTTATACTGAACATGCCAAGAGAAAGACTGTTACTTCCTTGGATGTCGTCTATGCTCTCAAGAGACAAGGTCGTACTCTCTACGGTTTCGGTGGATAAATTCATTCGATTATCATATCATCATCTTTTGAAATAAATCAAGCACATATTTTCATTAGCAATAAAAACTTTTTCGTCTCCTTTTTTATTTGCAGGAGCCATAAAAACAAACATATTCCCCCCCTGTATTGAATGGAATATCTCTTTCTTTATTGGTGATTCAGATTTAAAATAGCATATTTTTATTATGCCATGGCCGTTTATATCATTTTCATTCTTCTTGTTCTATTAGCATTTGAATCTCTTCGGGTATAGGTGGATACTCTTTCTCCATATATTCTGTCATTAATGATTCATTATACTTTTCACGATACAATCGGACCTTGCTTATCGGTGGAAAAGGATTCACTTTACTCAAGACCAGTCTTTGCTTTTGATGATGTAAATAACCACGAATATATCCCTTGTCAAATGTTGGTATAAAATAAACCCTTTTCAGTTTGGACTTACCTGACTGACAAGTGATACAAGCATACATTCAATCTCTGGTATTGTGAATCTATTCGTTCGTTCTGCAAAATTAAATGCCTTTACACACTCATTAAATGTCAAGAAGGGAGTAGCTTGAGTACTCTTTCTTATAGTGTACCTTTAATAATATTAGTTCCATTACTATATAATCTATAATCACTTACAGTCTTCTAACTAAGCAACGCCACGCCAAGACAATACCTCTGTCTCTTAGTAATAAAACATTATATTTTCCTTTAAAGTAATCAATATAAACATACAAATGGTGCAAGTAGCTGGCTATATCCCCTTTTTTGAGTGCTTGTATCAGTGGCCAGTATTGATTGTGTAAATTATACTTGATAAGATATTCTTTTTTAGGAAAGTATCCCATCATGATGCCAGCAGGTATCAGATAATGTAATATCACTCTTTTGTTATGCCAATGATCCTTGCCACAGTGTTCAAATGCAAATTGTAAATGGTCGTATGCCTATGTTTGTTTGTTTTTTTTTTTTTAAAAAAAAAAAAAAAAAGAATGAGCAAAAATTAGACGTCTATTATTGACTCATTTAAACCTGTTGTAATCGAATATCATATAGCGCATATCTGCCTAGGTAATATTTATAGGTGACTTGATCTGAAATCGGATACAGACTTAGATCCACACCGCCCGTTTCGATATTGCTCATAAATGTCTGACATAGCCTTGTTGTGTTTAGTTTAAAGTACACTTTAAATGCCATATTTGTAACACGAAAGATGCCTTGTCTCTTGGATGTTCCAATAGGTGAACTATTTCCATTTTACGTTTTAGTTACTCTGATGATATTGCCGTTGGCATTGTCCTTTACCGATCTGCAAGCATAATATTGAACACTCTCGTTAATAGTCGAGCAATAACATTGGCCTTTTTTGCTTTGCTTTTAAAGTGATAGTGCATGTCAACCTAGGATGCAAATGAGTAAAAGCGGGTATCATAAATCGTATCTTTTTTTTTTTTTTTTTTACATCAAAAGCTAAATAGACCATATAATCTGATAATTCGACAATCAATGGAACCATAAAAACTGTGTCTTGTCCACTAAATAACGATGCTAAAGAACTTGTGTCCGTTCAGAAAACATCATTCATTATGTTGCGCGTTATTGTACCTGTAAAATTCAGATAAAGCATCAAAATACAGTCGTCCATCACAACATGAAAAACTCTGTATAGCTGCCAGATAATTGACTGTTGTTTCTGCAAGAGAATAGGATATATCTTCCAAGACTGGGTTCACTGCTTTCTCTATTTGATCCATGCTCATCTTTAATAAATGTTAATATTTCTATATAGCAGACTAACTTTCTTTTACTGTACGTTGTTCACTACACTTCCTAAACTTGGTTCACTTCCAAGGTTAAATTGTTCATTTTGCCATGCTTCAAGGGCATTTCTAATGGAAAAAAGAAGAGAAAAGCTACTGCTGTCCTGTCTTTTATAAGCATCTGCAACTTGTAATGAAAATTGTTGAACAAATGTTTCCTCCATTATTTGAACAAACGAAAGAAAGAAAAAAAGAACCTGCCAGTCACTTGTAGTAAAGCCAAAAAAAAAAAAAAAAAAAAAAAAAAAAAAAAAAAAAAAAAAAAAGAGGTAAAATACAACACAACAAAATTGGTTATTTATTTGCAACCATGTAAGCTGTAGATAATACAGATATAGTCATAATTCCCCACAATTATCTTAGCGACGAACAACTCCATATCTTGAAGATATTTGATCCGAGTACAACCTACCAGATGATCTATAGAAACTATTGAGTTACACACACTTTTGCTTATTTCTTCATTAAACTTACGTGGAAGGTGTTGAAATAATTGAATTGATCTGAGTAGCAGCATAACTACGCGTTGAAGGCTTATTATCCCTCAATATGACACGCAAATATTGACCTTGAGAAATATGTTAGTCTATTTTTAAAACTTGTCTTATTTCCTTACCATCTGCTTTTATATTATCAAGTTTAGCTATACAATCTAAGGCTGCACTTTTTGTACTAAATTCTACTTCAGCTTCTCCAAATGATTCACCCATACGGTTTCTTAAAACCTCACATCGCAAAACATTGCCAAATTCTTCACATACACACTTTTTTAAATAGTTGATAAGAAACAAACATGCATTATATTTTTATCTATTTACCCTGACGTCTTCCGAGTTAGCTCCACGATCTAATCCAGATATCAACACTGTAGTTGGACCAGATTCACCTTTGATGGTCAAACCACTAGTGGGTGGGGTTACATTTGATCGTCCACGGATAGAAATACTAGATCGTCCATCGATAACGGGTCGTTCATATGCAGATCCGGTTATACGTGTAGTTTGCTGCGGTATTACTGGTTGTGTTTGCTGTGAACGAGGACCAAGACGAGAACTGAAGATGCTTAATGTACTGCCATTTGAACTCTTACTTGGACTATTTATATTATTAACTATCGTCGCCTTCTTCTTCGTCAAGGGAGTGGTGGCAGAGGTGGTAATGGTGGTAGTGGCTGTATTGCTGAGTTTCTTTACTTGAGAGCCTAATTTACCTTTAATTGTCTGAGGAACAGCTTTTGTAATGATAATTTTAGAAGGATCGGCGACTGTTGAAGTTTTGTTACTTGTTGGAGGATTAGGTCTCGATGTCAATGACTATAAGCAAGGGATTAATATTGAATAAGTACAAATTATAATACCTTTTTACCAGTCGAGACATGATGCTCTTGTTAGTTTTGACATTATTATTTGATGCTGGTTTTTTAACTTTAGCCTTTGTTTGGATACTTAGATTGCCTTTTTCTTTGCCCTTTTGAAGCTTTTTAACTTTGTTTGGCTGTGATGAACCTTTCTTAGGGTGCGTTTTTCTTTGCTTTATAAGATCATCAAGCGAGGAATCAAGGTCCATTGAACTCATGTTATTTATTAGTTTTTTTTTTTGTAATTAGGGAAAAAAGAAGGAAAAAAAATATATTTGGGTTATTTTTTTTCTCAAGATTTTATCCAATTAAAATCAAGGCGCAATCCAGCGTCTTACAGCAGGGCTTGCCCCCAAGGTAGGGTGTAAGACAACATATTTAAAGAAATATTCAAGTTCTCGACGACGTTGTTCAACAAAGGTAGGCGTAAATTTGCCAACTACTTTCTTTGGTGGTAATTTAGGAATGCTTTTTTTTAAATAGCTATAGTTCTTTATCAATTCTTCACGAAGCTCTACAAAGTCCGAGTAGCGTTTAAGGACAGTAATTGGCGTTCCCTATTATGCAGATGTATGTGTATGTCTATGTTAGTGAAATAATATTGTTGATAGCCTATTTTTACTTTATCACTATATACTGTGCAGCTATAGCATATATAGCTTCCATATCCCGCACCTATACGTAAGGGATGCTCAACAACTGCATCTGTTGCATATATAAAGTTTTCATCGTTCTTATAAAAGTTGATATGTGCAACTTCCTCTCCTGTTTTAATAGGCGTTGATTGAGACGGCCTAAGCCCTTTTAGTAAAGGAAATAGACTCTTCTTCTTATTACTGCTGATATTGCTATCCATATTTGTCTATTACAAGACTGTTAGCAACTACATAGTTTTTCAAGTGGATACACACATACCATTAGAGAATTTAATGGCTGACCTGAACATTGTTCCTGACCATTGCTGCTACTGGTATCTTTATCAGAGTCTTCTGCCTTTTCTTCCTCTTCAATTATTCTATCTCTCGATGGTATCTTATTCAATCTGACTAAAGGTTTAGCTGACACTAGAGGAGAAGACTGGCTCATTGTTGGTTTAACCTTTGTTGTTACTAAATATCTTTTTCTAGTGAATACACCTTATTATTAAACACACGTCTCTATTACCATTCGATGCAAATTCTAGCTTTTTCCGTACGTCGTCCATAACTATTTTCGCCTTTCTATCCATTTCTACACTTGTTTCAAGCTTATTCTCGTCCAGATTGTCCTGTAATTGTACCAGTCTTTTGATTGCCTCTCGTAAGTCTTTACTTGCTTGGCTTATTGCATTTGTCGCTCTATCTTCTTTTCCAAGTGATTCAAGTTTGACCCACTCATTTTGACATTGTTCAAGTAATGTATTTACTTCAGTTTGATAAATGGACATTCAAAAAGTTGAAACAAGAATAAATAAAAAAGGAAAGGGATTCCATATTTATTTTATAAGCAACTGATAATTTCATTGGCTGTTTATTGTTTTATACCTTGGGTTATGGTGTTACCATGGCAAACGTTCCTATGCGCTGCAAAAAGACGTTGGCGACAGCTCATTGTTGATCTTTATCATACACATTAAAAATGCATCAGGATCTAATCACCTTTTTTTTTTTTTTTTTTTTACATCCAAACCAGTTGAGAATAATAGCTACGTATTGGCATGACCAACCATATAACAAGATATCTAGGTCCTATTGTTTCAACGAAAAAAAAAAAAAAAATTAGCCCACACAGACAGAGACAACTCGATTCTATATCTCAAGAATATGTTGAAATTTGCAGCATCATGATATAAAACCAAACACTATTGCGCTGGAAACGATTGTCACAGAAACCAACAGCTGTACAAGCAACAACTGCCAACGGTATGGCTGGTTCTGCTTACTAATCTATTATTATTTTTAATTCATGTATATTTTTAGAGTAAATAAAATGACACGTGGTAAACGAGAATTTCTGTTGATGATTTGACTATTATTTGACTTTATTTAACTATTGTAATTACTTTCACTTTTTTGGATTATAATAAAGAGTGACATACATATTTTCCAAATATCTGCTACTTTATAATGAGCAATCTGTATATGCAAGCAGCCAATTGAGAAGGAGATGATGATCAATAAAAAAACAGGTTCTTTGATGCATCCATTTAAGTTACATTAATAGTTCTTGAAGTGAGCTTTTCTTTCTCTCCTAACTTTAAGAATAAGCCAGGATTACACTACAGGGTCTATCTCTGGTGAATAGAGAGAAAGTTGAGAAAGGTTGTATCCATGATTATACTGCTCTATTTATGCAATCGCACACATTCAGGTAGAATCGCTCGAAAATCTGAAGCAATAGCAAGTATGAGTGCTGGATTATTATTATCTTACTTTGAATAATTCAGATATTGCTCTCTCTTTTTTTTTTTTTTTTTTTTTTTTTTGAAAGCGCCTATGCTTCACTTATTCAGTGTTGATTATGCCATAGTACGACACACACTATGATTCATTGTTCATTTCTATGTATTTCGTGACCCACATCGATAATTGAATACAGTAGATAACATCATCAGTTCATATGCTTTTTGATTTACTCATAGCTCTTTGAAATCATTTTCAAATAAAAAGCATAAATATAGAACGCGTCTTATGAAAAGGTTGCCAAACGTGAAGAACAAATAATTAAGATACACCATTTTAACCTATTACACTTGAAGTGATCTTGGTTGTTGTAATCATTCTTTTCTTTATTAGTTCGAATTGTGCAATGTAAAATATAATACAGTAGTATAAAGAGCTTTTTTTTATCTTCCTGTTTGAGAATTGATACAAACAAAGAGTTAAAGCGAGAAGAAAACAAGGAAAGGAGGGCGAAGACAACCAAGGTCACTTGAGTGTAATTATGATGATAATTTTTGAATTCGTATACTACATCAAAGTACGAGATGGAAAAAAAAAAAAAATGGAAGTGGAAAATCGAAACACAAATCTATGACAGTGACATACCGCGATTTAATCGTAAAACACAAGGATTTATACTTTGAACATGCTGATCATACTTCACCAAAACTTACACACGCTAAACAATTGACTCTTTATGAATATACAAAGATCAAAACCGCGTATATTAATAATATCAGCTTGCAAATTGGTGTTCGATTAAGATAGTGTTTGAATTTGATCTGTAAAAAAAAAAAAAAAAAAAGGAGAATTCAGACAGACTTTGACAAAAAAAGGCCGCTGATAGATATTCTTAGGAGGGAACCAAGGATATGATTAAACGAGCTATTACTGATCCATGTACCAAAGTGAAAAATTCGGTGACTAAAAAGGAAATACCTGATGGTGATTACTTAAATGCTGATGCCAAAGTTGTGATTCAAGATTTCTTATCAATGCATCCGGAAGACTATACTTTTTTGAAAAATTCCATCTACTATGATGTGAAGGCTCGCCCTGTCTACTATTTTAAGCATTCCATAAACTTGCACAATTATATGAAGCACTGGAGTTTGATTAAGAGTCGAAGAAATCCAAGTCGTTTTCGGTCTATCTGTTGCACACAACGAACATAATATTAGTCTAACTTCTGGTGCATGTAGTATTTTCCAGAAATTAACCAGTTGTCACATATCATTAAAGAAACGCTTGACTAGTTGAAAATCAATGGAATTGAAACAACAGAAAATTACGAAAGAAGAAAAAGGACGTGATGCATGAGGCACACAAAATACTGTCGAAATAGTCCTTACTCCCTTTTAGAAAGATACAGTTTTCTTCCAAGCTGTATCATGACAAGTACGATGAAAAGCTGGTGAAGAACCTAAAGAACAAGTTTGGACCGGATGCAGTTCTAGTGATTGATCCGCACCAAATATGAAGTTTCATGAGCCCACTCGCAACAAAAGCTTACTGCGAACATTAGAAAAGAATGGCCGTTCCGTTTATTTAATAAACGAATAGAAAACCTCAATTCGGTGTCCAGAATGTAAGGAACATGAATTGGAACTATTTAAGAAAGTCCAGGACCTAAGAAAGAAGCAAAGAGTGAACAGAGAAACAGCCATCTACCATGGTCTTCTGCGGTAATAATCATATTAATTTAAAACGGCCATGATAGCTAATAGATAATTAGCTGCAAGAATGTCAGTTGTTAAAAAAATGGAGAAAGAAGGCGTTTATACAACAGAGACACAGCGGCAGTACTTAACTTTGCCTTAACTCTGAAATCATTGAGGGTGACAGGTGCAAGACCAGCGTGCTTTGAAAGAAGCAGGCCCGATGACAACACAAGCTCTGTGAACAAAAAACAAAAACAAATTTAGCCATCCTGATTATCGTCAGGGTTATTTCATGCAGGTAAAGGCCCGCTTGAACAATTGTCTACAAATCTTTTGGCCCGTGTACACAAAGCAATAATGAAGTATCTCTTTTTATTGCGTCCCAAAGCTTTTAGAGGTTGTGCAACGTAACAGTATGAATTGTCCAATCAATTTTTTAATCATCCAATTTTAGGTACAAAGTAATCAACAGCACCATATGACGTTTTCTCTTCATTCCGCCGTAACACCAAGCATGCAATTAAATTAAGTTTGACTTTTCATTGTCTCCACCACTTCCATATACAGTAGTTTACCGATAAACAAGACATTTATATCGTGATTTAATTTTTCATAAAGTGTGATTATAAATATAGCTATTTTTAGAGGTTAACACTGTAAGCAATCAAATTACAATAATAATTTGCATGCATAATAGGGAGTGTTTTGCTGCAGCGACTACCTTCATAAACATAGTTGATGTGACTACAATGGTATACATTACTTGCCTTTAAAATAAGTATATGTTCTTTCTATATATATATGAGCAAAAGTATGGATGAGATATATAGTCATTTCCTTATACTAGTAAAGTGACCAAAATACCCAAAGTATCAACAAGACTTAATACAGATTAGTAATCTGGACAAGTCTCCTGTACAGCCTCTGGTGGATTATGAAATATAAAGAAATAGAAGTGATAATAAACTACTTGAATATGCTCATATTTTAAATCTTGAAGCAAAATTTTGGAAACATCACGTTCACTCTGCTTCCTTATGAATAGTGCTCTATGCTTCTTTTAGTTCTCTCCCACAACAAATAAAGGCACGATACTTTTGTGCATATATCAACTTACTGCTTGCCTTAATTAAAGACATTTTTATTATTAAACAAGCCCGACACTGTAATGAGTTTATTTTTAGAAAGCCGCATTTATTTATAAATAAAAAAGAAAATACATTGACAAAAGAAGCAACCGAGGAATATACATAAAAATAGCAGCAATACATAAGACAAAATATACATAGCACTACTATAAACATCATAGATAATAATAGAAAAAGAAAGAAAGAAAGTGAAAAAAAGCATAAGTATGAATGGGGGAAGTATGAACAAAGAATATATACATAAAAATATAGTTTGTATGTGTGTATGTGGGTTGTAGTATATATATATATATATATGTATATATGTATAGTGTGTATGTACGCACGTATGATGGAAAGAGCATATCGTATAAAATGAATGGAGAATATAAGATGAATAGGTTCTAGACTGATAAAGGAGGATAATGGGATTCTAGATCATGATTACTATTTTTAGAAAAAAGCACATCACTTTCTGAAAGGTCCGTGCCCGTCAACGAGGTAGATCCTTGGTCAGTAGATGATGAAACAGAACGAGCCGTCTTTGGTGTATCGGGTGGTGAAGGCAAGTCGGTAATAACTTTAGGATGAATTTGAATCTTGGCGAGTTTAGCTGTCTTTCGTCGAGCAACCATATCCTCATACTGGCTTACTTCGGGTGTACGAGTAAAGTGAGTGCAGTGTTGAATACGAAGGTAGAGCTCGTCCAGTGTAATTCTCTTGAGAGGATCCAAACAAAATATACGTTTGAGAATACGATTGAGCTCATTGGATATAGGTAGTATCTTTAATAGCAAATTAGGGTCTTGAAGGAAGGCACGGTATGTTTCGTCTTCAAGGGAAGCGATGCGCCAAGGATTCCTACCTGCTGCTAAGTTGATCAGGATGATACCAAGTGACCAAACATCATTAGGTGCAGTCGCATAACCCATCCGGCTGTTCATTAAAAGTCCACCTTGACATTCAGGGGAAAAATAAAAAGTCGAACCACATCCATAATCTTTTGAATACCGATCCATCGTGGCAAGACCAAAGTCTGCAAGTTTTAAAGTACGTCCTTGATCAAACACTAGGATGTTTTCAGGCTTCAAATCTCGATGAAAGATATTGTTACTGTGACAATAGCGGACGGCATCAATAAGTTGCAAGAATACATGTCGGATGAGTGAGTGGTTTCCATAATAAATGCCTCTGTCAATGATGGCAGTAAACAGATCACCCTCTGGACTATACTCAATCACTGCATGTGTCCATTTAGAAGTTTTTATAACCTTTTCAAGTTGGATGATGTGCGGATGTCCCGAGAGGTGGGTGTGAAACATAATCTCAGTTTGCTGGAATGACAATTGATGAGAATCAGAACCAAGATGGGGTAATGATTTGACCGCATATTCTTCTAAAGTATATATATCTTTTGCCAGATAGACTTGACCATATGCGCCAACACTTAAGACTTGTTTGATCTCTAAATCACCAATGATTGTTCCAATAGGTAAAGCGAGCTGATCCATTGCTGTTGTACCTCGTGGCTTATTTGAACAAAAAGGAGTAAAGAAAAAGAGAGAGAGAGAGAGAAAGGAGAGAAAGAACAGATAAAAAAAGTATTCCTTATTTATACTTTTTAATTTGGGCATGAACATGTTGGGCGTTATTTTAAGGAGTAACCAAGAAACGAATCAGTTTCCTTATTTTGAATGGATACGTGTAACTACACACACCAGACATTTGCGTCACTGATAAGATCCCTTTATTCCCCACTCTGCGCTCCGCCCCTTTCTTCACCCCTTCTTTTTTTACATAAAAAACTTTTAGCATGCGCCTTGTATACTGGTTTATACTCTCTCTTGTTGGCTGTAACTTCTTTACGCTTGCGGAGCCTACTTCTCTACCAGTAATAGACTTTTTCTCTTTTATCTACTTTAGCTGACTATATAACTAGGATTTAACCCCTTTAAATGCGGAAACAATTTATAAAATTCTTCAAAAAGGTTATAATCATGAAAAACAGCTCATCATGAAGAAAAAACGTCTATTTGAAAGCATCAAAGCTGTACATGGAGAGTCAAGTGACGAACTTTATGCATTAGCTGGTGTACAGTTGGATGATTTTCAAGCCTTTCAATCTTTTGTCTTGGGCGCATTTCAGATTTATGAACAAACTGTCAACCAAGATCCTTTCAAGGCATCTTATGACTTTAGGAGCCCAGCATTAAAACTAACGTTTGAATTTCAAAGGGCAGTAAAAGTATCTCATCAAAGACTACGATCGGCATCCTCTGTATCAAACAAATATTCTGAACAGCACGAGCATATGCATGAAAACTCTCACGAAGAAGAGGAGGACGTGGACTCTGTCAAGGAAATAGTCAAAGATATGCTAAAGGAAGTAAGCGAAAATGCAGACCAGTTGGAAGAAGATATGCAGCAAAACATGATTTTATTTTCAGCTGATAATGCAAAGGTGGAAACAGTATTAAAACTTGGAAGAGACAACCCAAACGAGGATATGATTAATGCAATTGTCGATCAAGACAACAATGAATATGTTTTGATGAGGCCCTCAGATACAACAGTGATTATCGAAGGTGCGTGTGTGTGTATTATTATATATTCTCCCAAGTGCTTATCACAAGGTCTTATTCACAGATCTGCAATTGATTCATGATTTCGTCTTGATATTAATCACTGCATTCGTATTTGGCTGGATTTTTTCTTGCATTGGTTTACCTGGTAAAGTAATGTATCATACAGTAGCATCAGTTGCTATTTTAATAACACTTCATATTTGTGGATATAGCTTTCTTTGGGTACATCCTGGCTGGTGTTATCATAGGGCCTTCAGGATATAATCTTATACAGGTAAAACTAAATCTATTTAAAGGAAAAGAAAAGGGGGCAACTGACAGTTGTTAAGGAACTTATCCAAGTGGAAACATTAGCTCAGCTGGGCGTAGTGCTCATCGTATTTGTGCTTGGTCTAGAATTTTCTTTGGAAAAGATTAGAAAAATGTGGAGAATAGCCCTTGAAGGTGCTGTCACATTGCTCTTGGTTACCGTGTTGTTCTTTCTGCTGATGGCCTATATGCTTGGAGCTGACTATAAAGAGGCTATCTTCGTAGGAGCATGCATCAGCTTGAGCTCGACTGCCGTAGTAGTGAAATGTATTAGGTTAGACCAACTAGATCATCTTTATGGTCTATTGGTTATGCAAGACGTCATTTTAGGATTTATGCTGGTAAATGAAAATGTTGGCTATAGACATTTTGCATTATCTCATGCATCATTTTAGGCCATCATCCCTGCCCTTTCAAACACAGGAATTCAAGTAGCAATTGCCGTCTTGAAGATAACTGTGTCCTTTACGATATTCGGTCTTGTGTGTTATTCCATTGTTAAGTTGATACCTATAGCTCCTCGTATACTCCAGAAGGTGCTACCAGTACAACTTATTATGAAGAATCACGAACTTATGTTGCTAGGCACAGTTGCTGTTTGCATGACCATGTTGATCATATCAGAGTATTTAGGGCTAGGTATGGAACTGGGATGCTTTGCAGCTGGTGTCATCATTAGATCACGTAAAGATATGTATGAAACTTCACTCGCCGTCATTGAACCTGTACGCGATTTGTTTGCTTGTTTGTTCTTTGCCGCTATCGGTCTACACACATACCCTTCTTTTCTGGCCTCTGAAGCTATGCTATTGCTCATCTTAGCTAGTGGCGTTATCGGCTTCAAATTTATTGCAATGTGCATCATCCTATATTTATTTAAATTTGACATACACAAATCCTCTACCATGGCGATTGCTTTGGCACAAATATCTGAATTTGGGTTTGTGCTGGCATCACGAGCGAAGCAACTTTCTATTATCTCTCGTGAAGTTTATTATCTCTTACTGGCTGTCACTTCAGTTACCTTGATTGCAACACCTCTTCTTTTAAAATTGACAAACCATCAACAGCCACCTACTCAGGCTCAACATGGCTATCATCGTGAAGATCACAGCATCATTTCAATTGTTGTAGCTGATAATGAAAAAGATGCATGATTACCCCTCAACTTTTGTATAGACTAAAAAAAAAAAAGAGAGAGAAGCATCTCCTATTACTATCTTTATGCACATCTTCTCCCTGTTTATATAATAAATACATAATGTCATCAATATGAAATAATAGCTACAAAAGCAAGAACAAGCCTCAAAACAACCATTCTCATAAAGAAATAAATGATTTTACCTTGAGTATAAAAACGTCAGGCGTCGTATATCAAATAAATTTAAAAGAGATCCTTTTGAAGTTGTCTTCTCCAAAAAAAAAAAAAAAAAAAAAAAAGACGCTGGTGAAAGCATAATAAATGCTTACAAGGTGCAATGATTAATTTCAGCTTTATTAAATAAGTTATAGTATTCTTTTTCTTTTGTGGTATACAAGGAGAAGGAAAGAGGAGGGCGAAGGAGCTAAACTTTGGATATAACTTGCTGTGGCTCCTTTACTATCTCTGGTATAATCCATTCCTTTTTAGCATCATTAAGACAGTAATAATGACGCTGCTGCTCTAACATCCTTGATTCACGTATCTTTAACATCATAGATCCATAATTGTCATAGTAACGTTTGAGTTCTCCTACGCTCAATCCATGCCATTTGCCTGTGTCTAAGATTTCTTGATTGTTATCTTTTTCTTTAAAGAGATGAAGTGGGTGTATAAGTCCATGATATGTATACCATAACTCTCTTTCATATCTAGCTTTCAAGTCTTTAACAACATCGTTCATCTCCGCATTCTCTTGCTTAATTATCTCTGAAGCTACAGGGTTTTTATCACTTATTTTAATTGTATAACAGTATCCTTGCCATAGAATCGTAATAGTGTCATTTGTTGTATCATCTACGAACACATCTAATGTGTTGTCATATTCAACTGCCTTCTTTCTTTCTGTCTTTTTTATTTCCTCTTGCTGTTTTTTACTGCTACTATCATCGATCAAGATTCCGCCTACTGATTCAGATAGCTCAGGTGTTACTAATACAGGTACCAACTTATTGCTATTTTCACCAGTCTTGTCTTTGGACTGAGGAGATGCGTACAAGACGGCTGATAGCGATCTTCGAATGTTGTTGCGGATCTCTTTTCCATTTGACTGAGTAGCTTCTTTAGCGTCATAACTCGTCTTTATTCTCTCTTCGGGTTTTCGAAACGATTTTATGTATAAACTTTTAGACTTTTGAGTCCGTTTGCTACTCTTGTTGTGAGGCTCATCTTGCTTTTGTTGTTCGTTGGATGAAAAAGAAAAGCTTCTAGATAATGAGCTGCTAAATCCAGAAAAAGAGAATCTTTTTGGCTTTACAGATTCCATTAGCGCTGTCTGTAGAAAGTAAGCGAAAAAATAGAAGAAAGAAGCTGCAGGGAGACACTAAATATCCTCCCCCTCCCCCCCTCCTCCTTTCAGTATATCTGTCAAACTTTTTTCCTCTGTACAGCCAACTTAATATCACACAAAATGACTAATTTAGTTTATTACACGCGTGAATGTTTTCCTCATCTTGAATAGCTCCGCCCAGGTACCAAAAGTGTATTTCAATATGAACGTAGAGTTTGTTTTATAAAGCACAGTGCACTCATCTTTTGTAAGAGTAACTTACATATAAAACAAGCATCACCTAGGTTAAATCTAGCTTCATTTTAATTCGTAACAGTGAGTAAAATTTACTTGAGTCATCCACCGTTTCAAAGTGTAAGTATCAATTACTCTTGTAATTGTTTATTCTTATCTCAAGCTCTAAACCATGGAGCCTGCCTTACATATGCTATACTCTGCTTTAAATCGAAAACGAACAATACATCGATGACTAAAAAGAAAAGAAGAATATTAAAGTAAGACGCATATGTTTTATATAGTTACTGTTGTCAGTGTAATTATTCATCATTATTTTTCTAGTAGCCATTATTGTTATTGGTACTATAATTTATTCTTATCAGGTGTGATGGAAGGAATGTATGCTCTACTGTAAGATCATAAAGTGTTATAATGGTTCATATCAAACACATCACTTGACTGAATGAGCTTGAGTTATGACTGTCTATATTTTGTCTTTCTTATTTTACCCTTAGCTCTCTCAAGGTCGATATTAATGAATTAAAAAATCTCTTCATACCTTCACAGCATTCTGAACATCAGAAATATACCTTTACAATCATAAAGAGACGGTTCTATCATAGTTATGACGAATAGAGATTAAATATCCCAAATAGGACATGATAGTTTGTTTATTCAATTAATCAAGTAGTTTATCATCAACATACACCAGCCATAAATGATACCAATACTACAGTATATACTTGTCATCATTAGGGGCAAGAACTGTAACTGATGAGAACCAAATAGCAAGTCATGTATTATACTTGTATAGCACTGCAGGAATAAAAACCCAACTAGGTACAATTTCTCTAGTCTCAATAAAAGATCCTTTAGTGCACTACGATTCAAATATAAAAAAGTCAGTACAAGCATCTCTTTAAAAGTAACCTTACATGTTCATGCTATAGGACAGGTTGGGTACAACAGTAAATGCCCAAAGTAGAGTATATACCAACTTTATAGGTGTTTCTGTGCAGTTGTTTTATGTTAGATACAATTGATTTTTTGTTTTATTCAATATGTGGCTTACCTGTAGGTTGAAATAGCAGAGGATACAATGAATAGATACCTGCTATGCTTAATATGACAAACGCTCTTAGATTTAGCTTGCTGTTCGTTGCCATCAGCCTACAAAGGGTATTATCAGCGCAACAGGCTTTTTTTTAGAGTTTTTCTTTTTACCCATAAGGAATTAAGACAATCATGATGGCCTTTTCATGAACATGCCATCCAAATAAGTAAGTTGCGAATGCGCATAATAGCAGTGAAGATAAAAAGTTGTTAAAGGTTGGCTTTCTCCATAACTTTTGAAGCACGATCTACGTATGCACATGTTAGTTTCAAGTTCTCTTGCTATATCAACTTACCAGCTGTACACCTGTAGTGAAAATCAGTGTGTGAATGGCCTCAATGGTTGGTAATACAGCAAACTGAGTGTCACCCACAAAGCCTTTTGTCATAGAACCGATTGCTTCTTCTTTTAGTTTCCAGCCAAGTTTCTTTCCAACTTGTAGTAAAAGATGTTTAGATTAGAAGAAAAACAGAATATATTATTTCTTACGGATGATCAACGCTCTGTCAGCGGCAGCATAGAGTGCCCAAAAGTTAGGTGCCCAGTAGGCATGACATAGCCCGCGAGTGAACGGAAAGAGTCGCTGAAGTACATTGGGTATTTGACCAAAATAAATGAATGGTCCAAAAGACAAAAGGAATACAGCAATAACTGAACTGCCAAGTAGAATAAACCTTTGAAGTGAAAATGTCATGACTAGCATACTTGAGTATTATACAATCAAAAAGTATGTATATCATGCTCTTACCTGGATCAACTTGAATATAGCAGTAAGACTTTAGCAAGTAAACAAAGTAAGCAGGCGCCATATATAAATAAATATGCTTAAAGTTTAACAGCACAGCAAACAGTATACCAGACAAGAGTAAATTGTTCTGCATGGTATAAAAGAGACATTGATTAATACAATGCAAACTATACATCAGCTTTTATACTAACCCTCTTGGCTTCCACAATAGATAAAAGCAGTATACCATACAAAATTCCATTATACTGGAAATGAATATGATCTACTATGATAACCCCTGGATGCATAAGTATAGATCCAGCTATGACCCAGTGTATATATTTGTTTCCAAAATATTTCGTGTATCTATATAAATCAGTTTGCTTGTTTCTCAAATGCTTGTCAAATTAATCACCTTAACAATGCCCAAAAAAGTAGTAGTTCACTGACAATGACAGATAATCTCTGAAATATGACAGTTTCATTACTTGCATACTCAAGATTTTCAATTTTTAACATCTTGGGATCCACGAAAGCAGCAAAACAGCTCAGTAGTTTCTCAAACCATGCAAAGAAAGGAGGATAGTCAAGTGTCCATTCAGACGTTTTCTAGTAGATATAATTGCTCAATTCTTGTACAATATTTATCCATCACTTTTACCTCAAGGTACCATTGATTGATTGGTAAACTGTGTGTTATAGCTAACCAATTTCGATGAACTTCAAAATCAGTCGATCGACTACATCATCTAATGAGAATGACATTTTCTTCCCCTGTTGATATTTTTATCAATAACTCTCTTACTATGCTGGTATAAGTAATAGCTTAATGAAAGTGCTGATTATGAGTAAGTTTTGCATGTCATAAAATCAATAAAGGGAAACAATACGCGTTATCACAAAATGTCAATTTAGTTGTACGATGCAAGTTACTAAAAATAGATGTTTACTGTACAAAGCATAAAAGGGTTTTGTATTATCGATTTTGCTGATTTATCTGTTTCTCATTAGATAAACTAGGCGATGATCATTACATAAAAGAAGATCGCTATACATTCTCTTTTTTTTTCTGTTCAACTTTGCCTAATAAGGACATCACCTTCGACCTGTTCTTCTTCCTGATGTCTCCAACGCGAGTTTTCAACTTGTTCCCTGCGTTTAAAAATGCTTCAAATAGATGTTTTTATATTTTTATTCTGATTACAGTTACAATATACAGTAATTTACAATTAAAAATCAGGAAACTGATCTCGGTAGTTCTCTTTTTGAGGGACACCATAAGGATGAAACTCTTCTGGATACTTGTCAAAGTTTGCTGTATCACCACTTCCTTTGATATGGGGAATATGAGGTGGTTTTATCTTGCGCTGAATTAGTTTCTCAAAGTCTAATGGAGCAAACCACTTATGCTCCATGATATCAAGGTATCCTCTTTTTAGGTTTCCATAACGCTGGCTCAAGTCAGTTGTTAACAAATGCTTTAATAGGTCCTTTGCAGCTGCATCCATATGTGCAGGATATTTTGGCTGTGTAGTCAAAATTTTTTCGTATAGCTTAAATTGGTTATCATCGTAATATGGCGGATAACTAAAACAGAGTCAATGACATTTATGATTGTGCTCAATTAGTCGCCTTACCCTGCAAGCATTTCAAAAATAAGAACCCCAAAGGCCCAAAAGTCAGCTGCCTTCCCATATCCTTTCGTTTGAATGATTTCAGGAGCAAGATAGTCAGGTGTGCCACATAATGTCCAAGTGATATCAGGAACTTTCTTGGCAAACCCAAAATCAGTCACTTTTATATGCCCATGTGCATCCAGTAGGATATTTTCAGGCTTTAAATCTCGATAAATGATATCCTTACTGTGAAGATAAGCAAGAGCCAATAATACTTCTCCCGCATAAAAACGAGCAACCTCATTTGAAAATTTCTAAATTTGAAGCATGAGCAACAAGAGTATTATATATAAAGACGCATACCTTTGACTTTCTTAAGAAGGAGAAAAGCTCTCCACCTGGAACATAGTCCATGACCATGTAGAGGTTAGCATCATCCTGAAAGCTTCCCCAAAGATTGACAATAAATGGATGTTGAACACTAGCGAGTATAGCGCGTTCATTATTTGTGTGCTCTACCTGTTTGAGCTTTACAATTTCTGCCTTTTTAAGCACCTTGAGTGCATAATATCTTTGATTAATTTTTGACTGAATTAAATGCACTCTACCAAAGGAGCCAGTGCCCACTGTACGCTCAATTTTGAAGTCACTTAGTTTTAGTTGACATTTATCCTTTTCGAGTTTTTCATTCTGCTTGTGTTCATCCATAGATGATTGTTCTGTCTGAGTGACGGTTTTTGTTGGTTCATTATCTGCAGCCAGAAAAGAGCCACCGGGTGTTGCAGGAGGTGTCGACGGAAGGTTTTGGGGACTGACGGATGAAGCTATAAAAAAGTTTATTTTTACCCAACTTTGCCTTTTTTAGAATTGACAGCTTACATGGCTTATGACGTTCCTCTTTAGTAGGAGTAGGAGGTGGTAGCGAAGGCTTCATCGTTTCTCTTGGCTGAGTCTCTGTTGGAGCAACTAAAGAAGGGGTAAGATTGTGTGTTTGTGGTACATGTTCATTGTCGTTGATAACTTACTTGGTGGTGGTTCCACATAGTCATCCTTTTTACCATCTTTGTATCCAAAAAGGTGAGTGGGTAAACTGCTACTTAATGCGAATATTCCATGATGTTGATGATGTTCTTCACCATCACTGTGATGACGATGATGAAACGAGAACCTTGGTTTTGCTTTATCAATTATTTTACTAATTGTAGCTGGCATCTTTGTGGATATTATTATTTTTCAAATAACAAACAAAAAAGAAAGAAATTAGTGCTATGATATAAGCATTTCCTGCATGGTTAGATTTTATTTTACCGCACCAATTCAATGCATTTGAAGCTTGGACCCACAAAATATCCAATCAAAGTTAATTGAGTTTTGTTTATGCAAATTAAAACTCAACTTGGGGCTATTTCTATGATGTGAGGATGTTGAAATGTTCTTTATTGAAATTCAGTCCCAAGGTCATTCGCGTAAGCGTAGCAATACAGTGGCTCCATCCTCAAAGTCCGTTTTCCAATGAGCTGAACTCTTTGTTGTCGGCAACTGAAATTCGTTTTTTCTACAGCCCAAAGTTCGTTCTTTGATTGGCCAAGGTTTCTCGCCTTTACATGTTGACAACCATCGACCGCGTTTCGTTGGTCCCTCACTGAACAGGTCGTCTCTTTAAGTTGCCTATCATCGTTGGGTGTATTAATTGCCTGGTTGAATAACTCCTGCTTTTTGAGCGAACGCTTTAACTTCTAAATTTATGTCTATAACTTTCTACAGCTAAGCTTACTGAAGGTAAATGTAATCACAGAAAGTTTATATATTATTGACAGTCAGTGCTTATTCAGCTGCAGCCTCAGCCTTTTTCTGGATGTCAATTTTAAGTAAATAGATATTCAAACACTTCCTGTTGCTTACATTTCTCCGTTACACCTTTTGCGGCCATTAGGCCTTGGGCGAATGAACAAGAAGTGTCCACAGTGTCATTCTCTGCACTGGATAGACGAAAGGCAGGAGACATCTTCATTGAGGAATACTAGCTGGGAATCATTTTTCAAGCGGGGCCAGTCCAGCTACAGCACTTGCCTAACTCACCTAAGTACTTGACGGGCTTACTTACATGCACAGACGCCCAAGGAAGGCGCTTTAAGGACAACCTTCGTCATTACAATGCTGTCATTGCTTCTGCTTCTTTGGTGAGCATAAAACAATAATACGTTATTTTTTATTCATTAGTCTTCTAATTAAATAATGTATAATGATTCTATTTGTATGATTTTATTGTCTAAGAGTCTAATGAATGTCTAAAGTCTATTTTTGATATACTTTTAATGAATTAATGTCCCAAAAAGCAGCATTGAAGCTATGAGGGTTATTCTTCACATATGATTTACAGTCTAAGGGGCAATGGTAACTTGAAGAAATGCTTGGAATACCAGCCAAATCACCACAAAAAGTAAGATCAAGTACTATTCTCATATTCTTGAATGCTTCATGCTGACAACTATTTCCAAATGGAAAGTCAGCGGTAGGGCGACCCCAGTTCTTGAATGTGGGTTTACCAGACTTGATATCTTTTGGAATCGAGCGTCGAGGGAAGAACCAGATTTGAATACCTGTCAACCTTTCCCAGCGAACGGCGTATACACCACCGCCGTTCTTATTGAAGCCTCGGCCCACTGAGTCCTGCTTTGAATCAGAGACACTGCATCCATGATTGTTAGGCTGATCAGCGGCATGGACATCACAGTTTCTATATTTGGAAGCAGCACCTGTCATGAATTGCTTTACACCTTGCATGCTACATTTATTATCTGTATGAAGCGTAATGGTGTTTCTTGTTTCATTATGAATGCCTTCAATAATCTATAAGCCACACAAAAGAAAGATTAGCATTAAATTAGGGGGAAATAGTATTTAGACTTACGTCTATTTCGCCATTGTTTGGCCATGTCTGACCAAGTAACCAGAAAGCAGGCCATGTGCCACAACCGGAAGGTATATGATTTACATCAAAAACAAAAAGACCAGAACTATAAGTCTTGTTGGAATGGATACGAATGGATGGACGGCCATGGGGAGCGATTGTCTTGTTGTCTGCCTTCATGATGAATCGATTTCCCTTAACAAAAGCAAGGCCTAATGATTTAGCATGCTGCAAGTCTTGATATTGAACAAATCCGTTTGTAGGGTCTCTTTCGTGAAAGAAAGTGAATTGTTCAAGAAACTTCTTGCCAGTGTAATTATCCTTGAGTTTATATTGGCCTAGAACAACTTGTACCAGAGAAGCAAAGATAAAAAGGAGCGAAAGGACTGTTTTCATATGCTTAGCAGGAGGGGGGGGGTAAAGGAAGGAAAAGGAGAAAAAGATATTGTTATATTTACCCTTCAGTTTAGGCTATTTATAAAGAAAGCTTGGATAGCACACTGGATCATAACCAATGATAAGAATATACAACCGGAAAAACTAGGACCAAAAGGTACCGAAATTCAGTAAATTGTATGTATTTAAAGAGTAAGAAAGCGTCATTTCTTAAAGATGAACTTGACTACAATAGTTACTTCATTGCAGAGTGATGCTCAAAGTTGAAAGGATACAAATGTGTCAAAGCTGTTGAGAGACTATGCCACAGTAAAAATTTTTTTTTCTGTTTTTTCTGTTTTTTTTTTTTTTTTTTTTTTTTTTTTTTTTTTTTTTTTTTTTTTTTTTTTTCTTTCTCAGAAATCAGGTACATTCTCTTCAGGCCAAATATCTAACATCTTCTTATTTTACTTACATAATCATAATAATTACCAATTCATTATATTTACTTGTAAATTGCTTTGAAAGACATACATTTACTAGTACAATAAACCATGTTACTCTCACAGGATAGTCTACAATATCACAGCCTTTTTTTTGTGGAGAGCACTTTTCTGGATAAACTATATAGATGAGTTACACAATGGTCTCGGAATAATGCTCTTAACCATTGGCCAGCAGTCACTTTCAATTTAAATCCCACAACAACCTACTTGCTTTCTTTCTTACTTCAACATGACAAAAGTATATACAATTGGTGTAGGGTAAAGAGCTGAAAATAAGAGCTAGTTTAATAGGAATCATTTTTGAACATGTTTAATCATCTTTAGAGGTCCTTCTTGCTCAGGAAAGACAGTAAGCCTTTGCATATCTAAAAGTAGACGGTTACTTTATATTTTTCGTTGCTAGACAATTACACGTATTCTCAAACGAATACTGAAAAATGTTACTGTTATCTATCAAGATGATTTTTATAAAGTAATATCAAATATCTGTTATATAACAATTGGCTAATAGAAAAACAGCCCGACAAAGAGATTCCTATTGATAAAGAAACCCAATTAGCAAATTGGGATTGCCCAGAAGCCATAGAATTTGATAAACTATTAGATGTTTTATCCTTTGCCAAGCAAAATAAGGGAAAATTACCTGAAGGATATGATTCAAAAGAAGAATTAAACGTTCATGATGGATCTAACCAATTGGATGACCAGACAGCGATAAAGCTACAAGAGATGCTTTCGTATCTAGTAAAAGAAGACAATCATTTTGTTATAGTCGACGGGTTTATGTTATATTGGGATAATAGAGTGTACCAACACTTGGACTGTAAGATATCCCTTATAACGTCTTATGAGACTTTGAAATCTAGAAGAGAGCAAAGACAAGGCTATCATACTGCTGAAGGGTACTGGATTGATCCTCCAGGTTATTTTGACAAGATCGTATGGCCAGAATACCTTCGACTAAGTCAACATGACCGTTCGCTCAAAGACATTGTCATTATCGATACAGATAAAAATTCAATAGCCCAGACAGCATTAAAAGTGGCAGAAGATTTATGTAAGCATTTACTTTGAGTTTTTTTCTTTATTTATGGTACAGAAATAAAATTACAATGTGCTATTTTCAGCGACAATAGCCCTAAGTCTATCCAGCAATTCTTTTGGAGGTTCTATTTTAGTTTGGTTTGGCGCTTTATGCCGTTCTTTCGCTAGCAGTGCCACTGCATTATGCTGTATACTTTTTTCGGTTGTAGGGATATTACGGGTGTTGTGATTGCTCAAGAATACAAAGGCTTCCAATGCGGTTTTGGTATCCTCTAAGTCAAGAAAAGCAGATACAAGGGTATATAGTGTGTCTGAATTGGGTTCTATTTTCGTAAGATCTTTTAAAAGTAAAGCATAAAGTTTCTTTAACAGTTCGAGTTCATTTGGTCGTTGTTGAAGTGTGTCTACATCTGGAAAATGCTCCACTGGTTTCATGAATGATCTAAACATGACATTGTACAGTTGTATGATAGGAGAAATACATCGTCTTCTCATTTCAAGAAATTTGTCAAAGATGGATTCTTTTGGTTCGCCATAATCAATCATCATCTGGATATATATCCGATAGCTATCCGCATCTGGTGATGGTATCCCTCTTTCCCACTTTTTGGTTTTCCTTACTCCAAGTGGTTTATTACGTGATGGTCTATTATTCGGTGCTTTCATATGCTCCAATACTTCATGTACTTTATCCCTTTGTCCATTTCGAGCATACGCCGTCAATAGCGAATTCCATAGCTTCACATTTCTCAGGTCGTCTCTCGATAGATTCTGAAGCATATCGCGCTTTATGTCATCTATGCCCCCAATGTCTCCTACATTACCGACCAGATTAAATAGAATAGAGTATGTATATTTGTCAGGGATCAACCCTCGCGCTAGCATATCGTGATACAGTTTCTGTGCTGTACGGAGATCTGGTATTCGACTCGCAATGCCGATCAAGGCATTAAACGTATCTACACTTGGCTGAATGGCTTGCTTTCGAATCACTTCACCCTTTGCATTCGTAATCTCTGCTTTCTGCATCTCTTCAAACACTGTGAGTGCCTCATTCAAGTGATGAGATTTGACTGTTTTTAGAGGACGTCCACCTGTCCAGCTGATCAATGCATTATAATCTGTTAATCGAAGAGGTATGCTCAACTCTTTCATGTCATCAACAAGTGCTAACAATCGATAATAATTCGTCAAAGTTGGAGTTGCACGTACGGTGTAAGTAAATAATTGATAATAATTCTGACTTGTCAGAATGTGAAGTAGATTGTTGTCATAAAGGTAAGTATACAAGGGCCAAATCCGTTCAATGTTTTGTGTAGAAAGTACTCGATAAAAGTCTGCCAATGCCAAAGCTTTACTGTACTTCTTTGTTGAATCATGTTGCTTTTCAGTCCATGTTGAATCCTTGTCGTCAATGTCACCGGTCGAGTACAATCTGACAAGTCGCTTAGGGGAAAGTGGGTACTTTACAAGCATTGTGTTGTTATTTTTCAGTAAAATTCTACAGTATATACATTTCGTCTGGCTAGGCACGATATTCAGTCGATGCCAAAGCCGCTGCATGTTAATTTAGCTTCCTTTGCGTTTTATTCTTTTTTAAATTGTGGCAAGCTAACAACCAGAAAACAAGCCATACCCCTTCTAGGAACGTCACAACGTGACCATTTATATTTAAACTCAGTTAGACAAAAGACATTCTTGCAGCACTTTATTTCAGTGATATAATAGAATAAAAAACCTTTTCTTATTGTTCTCTTTACATCTTTCTAACAGTGAATATGTCTGTGATTTGAAGCATTGGTGGCAGAGATGGGTTTAAAACAATCTTCTACACCGTCTGAGAGGATAACATCCTTTAATCTTTGTTTCGGTAACATAGCCATTGTGGGCAGTGCCTGTAAAAGTCTAAATCACTTGAAAAGAGGAACCATGTTTGATATGGCGATATGTACAAAAATAATGTTTGGGGTAAATGCGATACAGCCCTTTGAGCTTGGATCCTAGTGAGCCTCGTTGATGATAGCTTGAGCAAACAGACTTACCTCCTTCTTGTCTACTTTGTGTTTTGCTCTCCTTTTTAAGTCTTTTTGATTCCTTTGTTCCTATTTGCTACTTCTTTTGTTGTTTGTACCAGTTAATCAGATATTGCATATGAGCAGTTGTTGGAGAATGCTCGATGAAGGACTTATGTACTTAACTTGTATTGATGTCGATTGAAAGTTCTCATACTAGCTGTTTCTCTTTGTATAATGGCAATCTTTGCATTTTATTTCATCTGAATTTTAATTTCGAACAATGATGATAAAGTTTTTATTGATAAATGCGAGGCAATTAGTGTCCCAATGCAGTGATGGAAGCATTAATGTCCTTGATAGAATCGGCTTTGGATTCAACAGATTTCTTTTGGATAGCAGCAAGAGCAACCTTACGTTGGTAGTAAGCAGCAGACTTGGCCTTACGCTTTTCTTCAAGCTTGGCAACAACATCTTGGTATTTCCAACCGACTTCGTGAGAAATACGGCCAATGGTGGTGTACTTACGGCCAGGCTTAAGACGAAGGACACGAAGGGCATCAGGAACAACCATGCGCTTGACACGATCATAAGGAGCAGGAACACCTTCAAAGAGCTTGATGCGATCCAAGGCAGCAGCACCACGAGCGGTCTTGTGAGGGATCATACCACGAATGGCCTTGTACAAAATACGAGAAGGAGCACGGAAGTGGAAAGGACCACGACGAGGGTTAACAACACAGCGTTTGTTGAGGTAAGCATGATACTTGACTGGTAATAATTAGGTTATTTTAAGCCACAGAGAGACAATGAAGCATATAGGCACTTACGCTTGTTACGGAAAAATTCACCAGAAACATTTAATTCTTCGCAACGAACAACGACGACCTTTTGACCGTTGAGAGCTTGCTTTGCGATAATGGAAGCAAGACGGCCGAGCAAGTGACCCTTACCATCAATGACAACAACCTAAGACACACATGTTAGCTTCCGGTTTCGCTTCATCCAGTTAATTTCGAAACAATGTCAACTGCAGCGTAATTCTTTTTTCGTTTGTGTTCTCATTTAAATAGAAAAAGTTGTTGTTTTTTGCTGTTCAAAAATTTTTTATGTCATTCTCCACTTTTAGCCTTATTGTTCATACATGCCGTATTTCATTACAGGCGTATCTTGTTCTCATGACTGCAGTGACATGAACCGAATAAGCTATCATTAGCTTTATTGTGTACCTTTTCAAAAGTGCTCATGGGTGTTTGCTACTGGTTAAAAAAAAGAGAGAGAGAAAGTGTACTGCAGCGGCTTCTAAAACATTAATAAAAAATTTAGGCGAGTGCTACAGACACCCTCGGGCACCACTTTGACAATGCTGTTCACTGTCATCATAAAGTGGCTTGTTCTGTTCTGTAAAGTCCATGCTGTAAAAGATATACGATGACAATTAATGAAAAGTTTGTTTAAATAAGGACAGCAGTATGAAGCGAGCGAGGCTTCTTTGTATACACTTGGGCTGCCGACGTAAGCAAGAGTGCTTATCAGGTACTAGTTCTGACAGTAGACGATAAAAAGCCAGTGTATTTATAGTGAATAAATCGTCTCTCTCTCTTTTCGATGTGTAGCAGTTGGATGATCCATACAAACGACAGTAAGAACCAGAAAAAAAAATAAAAGAATGCACCTTTTATAGGTAATAGTCAAAGATGCTGTGTCAAGCGACTATTATTGTAACTTTTAAATCATTGAAACCGGGATTTAATTAGAACAATGAAAATTGCTTCCCTTCCTTCTTCAAATACATTAGAGAAGGATGTAGTTTTAGTAATAAAAAAAAACATCATTTGTTCAATTCCAGCACAAATAATGACTAATACTTAATATTCTATTTGAATAAAGAATGAGCAAAACGCTTACTATCAGTTTATATTCAACTTACATTGGCTTCACAATGTGCCTTGACTTGATCAAATACTTTAAGTAGCTTGCGTCTAGCGCCTAAAGCTGCAACACCCTTTGCAAGAAGTTCTTCGTCACTTAACTTGAGCATATCTTGCCATTTCATCTTTTCAAAAATAGGATTATATTTGTGCAATCGTAAGCTTCTGAGCCAAGCGGGCACATCTATTAAGTATAAGTATTTATATTATTTACATAAATCAAAGCCTACCTTCAAGCAACTGCATATCTACCACGTCGTTGTTTTTCTTTTCTTTTTGCTTGTGTCCATTCGTATGATGACCAGAAGACTTTCTTCTAGTATTTTTTGATGTTGCACTACGGTAAGAGTGGTCACTGTGATCACTGGTATATCCATTCTCATGTTCTACGCGATCATTAGGATTCAAAAATTGGCCATATTGTTGTTGTTTTCCATTTGATCCACTTGATGATCGATATCTTGGATTGTTTTGGGAAGGAATGGGTGATGTGGACCGAGAAATGACCTGGGACTGTGCGCCATTGTCCGAGGGGAGTAAGGTCTGGTTACTTTTGTCGTCGTCATACACAGACAGCAAAATGTTGGCTGATGGTGTAGCCATGGAGTACTTTTCGTCGGTTTCTGACACTGTGCTGGGAACACTCGTTCTGCTGATCACTCTACTACGTCTATTACTATTACCACTGTCATAACAATAAGTATATACACATAATGACATAATAAAATGTCCAACCTGCCAACCGAATTTAAGCCCCAATGACTGAACTGCTGTTCTACATCTGACAGAGACGCATTATCTGACTTCTTGGCATGATCATTAAAATTAGCCACAGTGGGAGACAAGGTAGACCAACCACTAAGAGGATCCTTATCACGCAAACTCTTGGAGCTAACAGAGGAGGTCAGGTTAAATGACCAGTTGGAAACGTCAGCTGATTTTGGTCTGCTTATGGCCCCAGTGCGATGATTTTGCTGATTAACAAGACCAGCTGTATAAGGCCAATCCTGACTAAAGATAGACGAGAGCTCATCATCGAGCATGACTGACTTTGGTCTAGCTGAGTCAAACATACTTGAACGTTTTAAGCCATCGTCTCTGATAGCGAAGTTCGGCTGAGGGTTTAAAAGATCAACAGTTGAACTTCTAGAGAACAAGCGGTCGTATTCTTCTGTATCTCCTAAGGCAAATGAATGTCTGTCGATGTGATTACGTCTACCTGTGACGTGAGGTCTACTGGCAACCTGCCCAGTTTGATAAGGTAAAATGGTCATTAATTTTTGACTAGCTTCAAGCTCTGCTTTTGCCATAGCCCCAGCCAGCTGAGTCTGCATATCAACTAGAGAGAACATATGAACTCATGCTTATGGCATCTTTTTCTCTCTTACCTTTGTCGGGATGAGGTGATAATAATGCGCCCAAAGGATCCCTGTTACTCATTTGCTGTAAAACAGTAATGAAGAATCTGATTTGCACTTGAGATGAGTGCTGCAATAAAGTATAGATGGTAGCTGTACGTTCAGCTTCATTTAAATAACGAAACCATTGGTCAACATGCTGTACTTCTTCTTTAAATTTAGGATCTACACTTGCAGAAGCCATAGCTTCCAAGTTACTTTCATACTGTTGTAAATCTTCATACCATTTATCCAAGGCTTCAGCTAAAAATATATTAAATTAGTTCCAATGTGCCTTTAGTTATTGATGTTATTACTCTCTGGAGAAATAAAGCTTTCACGCTTTAATATTTCGGAAAACGGTCTTGGTTGCTTTGATCCAGTGGGTCTTTCGGACGCAAGATTAAGAGAGGATGAAGTGTAATCTGCAAGTGGTTTATTTCCTTGAACAGAAGATGTCTCTCCATTGATAAGAGTAGAATATAATTCGTTCAAGTGCTTTCTTTGAAAAGTAGGCTGAGTTGACATGACACAAAGAAGAGTGGAAGGGTATAGGGTATAGCAAATAAAGAAAAAGAAAGAAAATAAAAGGGAGCTTCAAATAAAATAAAAATGCTACGTAAATGGGTTTTACAAAGTAAGAATAACATCATCACAAGTCATAAATCGTTACTTTATTCTTTTATGCCGCCATTTTCTCTCTCTCTCTCTCTCTCTCTTTTTCTTTTATTTATCACTTGACAATGGAATAGTATAGAGTATATGTAATGTCATGACGAAATGCTTTGGATGATAAGTCACAAGGATCTGGACCTTTGAAAAGATGATGTCCTGTTTACTTTTACGGTAATTTCTTGATTTCATGAGCTAAAGGAACAGACTATACGTCTAAAGAGATTATTTGCACACATTACAAGATCAATTAACACTTTAGTTGACTTTCTATGTCTTCTTTATTATTAAAAAGACAACATTTAATGCATAAAATGAGCTTGATATTTTTAAGCAAAGATAAATGTCGTCAAGACTTTATACAAAATGAAAAGCTGTTAGAGACTTAATATAATAGTCTGATCTCGACTTCTCTTTTTCTTCTTCTTCTTCTTCTTCTTTGGACCAAAAAGTAAGACCAGCTATTCCCCAGCTAGCCCTAAGGTATGTTATATTCTTTACTCTTGTAAGAAACTAATATGTTATAGATCATAAAATCGAAAACAGTAACCGGTGCTAGCTGGGGGGTAGTTTGGTTCTTACCAAACTTGGTCCCATCCACTCTCTTTCTTGCTCTTCTTTTTCCCCTTCTTTCTCCGGGCCAGTTATCGCTGGCCCATTATAGTACACTTCGGATAAGATATTAATAATCTCTCTATAATTTTACTCACTTTTCTTGTCTCTTTTTTTCTCTTATAAATCCTCTTCTTTATAATGTAGGTATTTAATATCAATTTAATAACTGATTTACTAATCATTTCTTTATTCATCCTTTTGCTTCTGATGGGCTCTCTTTTATTATCATTTGTTGTCTCTTGTTGTCTCTTGTTGTCTGAAATTGTCATTTTTTTTGTCAGTGTGCGAATAATTTGTGAATAAAGTGTAAAAACCATTTGAATACAAATGTGTTATCACATACACAGAAAGAGAGATCTACATCATTCAAGAGTGCAGCTGATTACAGTCAACTTGGAACAGGCTGTTGTATTTGTTGAAGAAAGTTATTAGTTTAAAGGAGCAGAAAGTCGTTGACTGACAATTTAAGGAAGGAAAAAAGAAAAGATTTAACACTAACTCGGAAGTGTTGTCAGAGAAGAAATATTTGGAACTGCGATACTCTCATTGTGGTGGTGTTTACTAGATGTCTGCTACTAAAAATGAATGAAGGAATAAAAAATAAGCATGCATGCAGTTATCGAACAAAAAAGAAGCAATTCTTATTACTCATAAACTATTAGCCTCTTCATTATGCATAAGAAACGTAGTAGTCACACGACATCATGCACCTCACCCCTTGCGCATGATGCAGAACAGCCTCAAGTTTCAGCTTAAACAGACTATTGCTACCATTGCTAAAACATTATCTTACCTTCCACTACTTTTATTGATGCTGTGTTTTATTAAAGAAAGAGATAAAAAAGGCGTTTTTTTTAACTTCAGATCAACGGTGCCTTTTTTTTTACAACCTGTGAGAAAATCAAAAAGAGACGATATGTTTCAGTAAGAAGAATGCTAAGTGCAGGGTACTGTGTGACAATAAGAAAATCAATTCAAAAGAGAGACCTTTCCCTCTTTCTTTCGTTTTACTTTCCAGCTTTTCCCTTTCACTATTGTACAACATGAAAGGACAACAAAAAGGCTTGAATATTTTTAATCCTTTTTATTCTGCTCCAACAACCATGTCCGCTTCAATCCCTTTTCCCATCGATGATAGACCAACAAGGGAATATAAAATAGAGAATACAAGTCAATTAGACCTAGATGATCCTTCAACTTATAAACCAAGATCAAATGGGATCTACATCGATGTCATATTTCAACAAGCTATTTGTTCTGGTTGGTTAACTAAGCACAAGGCACCTACGTTTGCTTTCATGAAGAGTGTCAAGAAAAGATTTATTGTACTTGTTGATCGTATGCTCTATGCGTTCAAGTCAGAAACACCTAATACTTATCGAGAATTCTTCGAGATCACCAAGGACACTCATGCTTATGTCACAGATCATATATCAGGTGTACCTTATTGCATCGAGATTAGAAAGATGGGATATGACGACTACAGTAGTAACAGCAGCTGGTACTTACAAGCTGAAGACGTGGAAACGATGAAAACATGGTTAAGCCATATTAAACACGTTATAATCTGCTTAAGAGAAGAAAAGGATACTAACAAAACGATAACAAGAGAAAGACTGAGAGCAGTCAACACAGAAGAAGAAGAGTTCTCCAGATTATCAACAAGAGTTATCAATGACAATTCTACTTCTTCTACTGATAGCTCTTCCATCGACACTACCGATTACATGTCTAGAAAATCATCATTAAAAATCAATACGGGTAATTTACCTCCTCAACTACCTCCACCAAAATCACTTCCTCCACCTACTCCATCTTCATATTCTTACTTGTAAGACCTATATTTTTTTTTTAAAAAAAAAAAAAAAAAAAAACACATGTATCTATACATTACATTCTGCATTTTCCACCCCCTTTACTTCAACTAATACACACACACTTGCTCATTCTGCATTCAATAAAGAATTAATAAATAAATCTACTGCCTTGCTTTTACTACAACGCCTTTCTTCCCCACATTTGGTCCATTGTTAACTTTAAATTGGTTGATCCAAGAACTGATTGCGAACAAATCACAGTTGCAGCTCGCCTACCGTAATTTCCCATCTGAGAAGCAAATAGCAAGGATTATAAAGGAAGCTGTTTTTCCCAAAAATAAATGTATTGGTAATGTATTAAAAAGTAATGGCGTCACTTTATAAAATTCTTTTAACAATGCTCTTTTTCTTTAGTTGAGATAATTTCACGTCTTTACTCTTTAGCCTTGTGAATGCATCCAATTGAAAGGGCGCTCGTGGTAAAATTAGAGTAACGTGAAAAGCGGCAGTAGAAAACGACTTCCTTAATTAGAAGATAGGTTACATTGATCCTCTTTCTATTTTTCTTTCTAAACTAAGTTTTAAAAATAAAGAGGGCAGAGCGAGAAAAAGGAATGACTGATAATTATTCTTTAGTTTATAAACTACAAAAAAAGTATTTAATAACAAATCATTCTTTCTTTTATAAAATACAGCATTAATCTTTACACTCTAAATAAAAATATCACAAGAGAGTACACAGATTTCAATATACGTAAAAATTTATAAGTCACAAAATGAATATGAAGCTTGCCCCTATTCAGGAGACACTACATGCACGAAAAAATCCACGAAAGAATGAATTAGCCAATTTTTTCAGAGGATAAAGCGCGGTGAACAATATGCGCACGAGGAAATTCATGAGAAGGTTAATGCTACGGACGCTACCTTGGGGACATTACATGTGGCGTCACTTTACAACTTGATATTACAAAATTCGCTATCTGACCTAAGACTGTCCAGTGGAATATTCTTTATATTACACTTGAATGATTTTGGTTCTTTGTTGATCAAACTGACAACATAAAAAAATTTGTTTTTTATCTCTTTCTTTCTTCTTAAAAGATATATTCATATTCTATACCAAGGAACATGGAATATGCCTGTTCTCTGAACAAGCTTAACTTGGCGCTGCATATTGAAAAGCTGTGTTGACGATATTACAAGTAGTGTCTGTAGTGGATTTCCTCGTGCCCGTAGTGTACACTTTCTTATATGCACGAAAAAAGTAGCCAACTCATTCTTTCATGAATTTTTTCGTGCATGTAGTGTCTCACATGAATGCCCGCACCTTTGTCAAGTATATAGAAAAAGATCTAGTTCATGATGGCCAAGCATATATATATTGATTTCTTTCTTTCTTTATGGGGATGTTAAGACAATTGAGCAAATCGTGATTGATCATGACCACAAACTTGAGTCATTCGATCGAGCTCAACTAAATAATTGCAAGATCATCTCAAAATTTGATTGTCGCAAGGCACCTGTAAACCGATCGAGTCTTTAGTTATCTGTCAATACTTCTCTATCACATCAATTTGTCTTTTTTTCTTATGTACATTTTTCTTCTTGCCTGTACAAAAATTGAGTTTTTCCATATATGCCCATTCCTATATCAATGCTCTATGAAATAAATTTATATTTTCCCCAAGACTCTTTGCTGTTCATACAGTATACGATTGTGGGTCCCAATACTAAATAGGTAACATAAAAGGTCTCACCCGTGATAAATACAAGTTTAATGTAACAAAGGCATAAAATTACCAGTAAAACACACTTTTTTTTATCATCTGCCTTGCCCAAATTATCTAACAACATGGTTTCCGCTTGCTCCATACATTAAGTTCAAACTCGTAACTAAACTGATATCAGTTACGTTAAGCTAGCGTTTGATTACATTAAATTGTCATGGCTGAATTATCCTACTAGATTTCTCATCATTTTTTTTACTTTGTAAAGTACTGTAAAAAAAAGAGCATCATAGTTGTTCTCTATTACGACACTTGTCTAAGCATCTATAAGAATGAGAAACAAAGCCTTCGAAGTCACTCAACCTTAAGCTATTGGATGCTTCGCCAATTCTTGTCATCAGCGTCTCGCTTTCCACCAACCTACTGTGTTTAACTTTGCTCTTAACAACCAACCAAAATTACTCAATAGGATTGAATTCAGGAGAGTATGACGGAAGGTAGGCACATCGATATCCTCAAGACTCGATATATTTAGAGATATCTTTAGCCTGGTGAATAGAAGCATATGACTTTGATTTTGGCAAGCATGCGAATTCAGAGCTGGCGGGGTACGACTTTACTCTTACAAATGCTATTTCTTTTTTTTTTTTTTTTTTTTTTTAAAGGTCAACAGGGGATATCGATATTTAATTAAATGTCAATAATAGGTCGCTTTATATCGCATCCTGGCGTCTTCAGGAGGATTCAGCTAGTTGAAGTAAGAGTCTTCATTTTATCTATGTATCACTGGTTTTGTCTACTCCCCACTTTCATCAATAGATAAGATCTTTGGTAATCCAAAATCAAATTGAGCATGTGATCTACTTCTCACATACGGAAAATAACGGACGGGATGAAGGCTGTACTGCATTTTCCCTCCAAGTTTATTTTGCGGCACCCAATTGAAATTCAGCGAGTAGTGCATTGGTAATGTTTAAGAACAAAAGAGGAAAAACCATGCACTTTAAACTTGAGGACAGAGCAAAGCAGATATGCAATATACACTATTTCCAGAAAGTAATGTCGCTTCAAGATGCCGTATTTTGTATATTTTGTATTATAAATTTTTTAATTATGTGACATTGCTTTTAGGAAAAACTGTACTGTTTTATTTAAGCTTTTTACTTACTTTTCGCTTGGTTCATTCTTATTCATTTTGGGATGAATAAGGATGCTTTGAAAGATCAATCACTATAAAAGCGGATCGATTGAAAAAATGATAATCATAAAATCAAGTATTTAGGGAGAATGGTGCTGTATTTTTTGGTGAACACTACGCGCATGAGGAAATTACGAGAAGGCTAATGCCACAGACGCTTCCTAGGGCCACTACATGTGGCGTCATTATACAGCTTTACACTACCAAAGCGTCTACCTAACCTAAGTTGCCCAGTGGGATATTCTTTGATATAAAATACGAATTTTACACGCTTGAATTGATCCTGCTTCTTTACTGATCAAACTGACAACATAAAATTACAATAATAATAACATTTCTTTTTTATCTGTTTCGTTTTGAAACTTTATAAAAGTCATATTCTACATCGAGAAGCATTGAAAAGGTTTGTCGATGACATCAGAGGTAGCTCTTGTAACATTAACCTCTCGTGGATTTCCTCGTGCACACCATGCTTATAACAACGTCACTATTCAATCCAGCAATGGTATCGTGATCTCAGGTTCCAGCAATGTGAGCGTGAGCAATTGCACTTTTAATGATGGTAATGTTTTTTATGCTTTTCAAATAGCTTTTATCACTCACAAACATATTCTCCCCTTTTTGTAGGTAATAAAAAAAGAAATGCAGCAAAAGCTTGAAGATCCTAACATTTTTGTTATATGAAAAAATAGATTGATCACATCAATCATGAAGAAAGTTGGCAGATAGACGGCAATGAGGATGTGTTGGAAGCATGGAAGCAGTATTTTGATGCCCATGAAGGTCATCCGTTCTGGTAAGCTGATAAAACTGGAAATCTTGGTAAATTGGCTTGTATTTTATTAAAGTTTAAATTATAGCTTGAAACGTTATCATATCTTGGAGTGTGGCTACTCAATTAAATACAAGCTACACTATCCTGAAGGCTTATACCAACTCTTGGATGGCAACAAGGGCATGGTTATCAAGTTTCCATTCAAGAATTTCAATGAATATACACGATGTGTCTTCGAAAGTTTAAGAGGCGTAAATGTGATATTTAAATGCTTCAACTTTCTTATTACGAATATTAATCTATACAGAGCACCTTTGGACGCCGTCAGCTATACGCGCAAGTCAAGAACAACCGAGTTGCCTGACACAAAAACACGTTTGATGCAAAAAATGATGGAATCCTTATTGACGCCTTGCCAATGCTCCAAAGTATACGTATCCACGTAATGCAACAGTGACGAACCATTGAAGCAACGAGATATCCACAAATTCACATATGGTTACATTCATAACATCAAAAATGTTAATGGCAATACGCAAGGTATAAAGGACATGAAAGGTGAAATGAAAACTGTGAGTCGTACCTACCACAATTGCCGTTGCTTCCAATTCGACTTGGGATGTGGTTATAGGCTTTCTAGCCGCGCTTTATTCTCAGAAAAACAATAAAAAGAATTCTTGTAATCTACACTCTTTGCATCCTTCTATGCGTGCATTTTGGATGAAGAAACCATGGTAGCTTGTGCGGGAGCTAGAAAAACTTTCGATACCAGGAGTGGATACCACATCCTCTGCCGTCTTTTTGGCAATATTGTTATTTGTTCTTTGCCAAAATTTTGAGAGTTTGTTGTCAAATCATCTGAAAAATACAGTAGAACCAAAAACTATCGTGTTGAAGTTGCTTGTAGCTGCCATAAATTTTATAAAAGCTCGACAAAAGAACCATCTTTAATTGTAAAGCAAGCACGCCTTTTATTTAAAAATAAACATCATTTTCTTTTTCACTATGGGAAATCTTGCCCCGAAAAATGAATGTCTCAGAGTTGTCCACTGATTGTCCTAAATAAAATCATGGCTGTTTACTTTTTGCTTTGCTTTTGAAGTGAAGAGTTGCAGTTTTTTCTATAAGTAATGTCGCATAATTCGAAATTTTATAATACAAAATATACAAAACATGACATCTTGGAACGGTATTACTTCCTGGAATTAGTGTAAATTTCAGCCAATAGTGTCAACTCTTAAAAACGACATGTCCTAAGAAGAGGTTCTGAGCTTGGGACATTTTTGAAAAACTAAAAAATGTCCCAGTAATGGCAGCAGAGTGTCCCAAGTAAAACTTTCTTCAATTCCCCAGCCAAAATTATCCATTGTGTTTCTAGTGATTTTCATGTTGCTTGGCCTGATTAAAGATGATCATAATAGAATTTTCATACTTCAATTAGCCCCAGCTTCATATCTAGTTTCTTTTTTTAAAAGAATTAAGCGTATCAGATCAGCACTATTATAGGCATATAGCGAATGATGTTTGTTTTTGCTCAAAAGAACCGAATAAATCAAACAAATTAGTTTGAGTGGCTATAGGTGGGTATTATGCTTAAAATCTATAAACTTGGAGAAGACGTTGGTCGGTGCGATTACCTGTTCATAAATATGTTGATTTAATAAAAGAAGTACTATTAATACTCATTGTATAAATAAACATATAGTGGTCCTGTCGCATTCAACACACTGCGTCCAGCGACAGTCAATTAGAAGATTATAAGGTTCATTAAATGCTATTGACCAAAGCATGAACTGAATATGTTGATGAAATATCTCATTTCCTTACGAGAAAAGCATTTGCTAAATAAAACCTAAGGTAGAGTCTTGTTTACATTGTGAATTCGTCATTGCTTAAACAAGAAAAAAAAAAAAAATATAGTACATACCTGTGAAGTTACTCCCAGAATGGCAATTCAGCATAGAGTAACCAGAGCTGTAAATGGTACTTAACTTGCTCTTCTTGTCTTCATGCTTTCTCTCTCAATCAAGAAGATGGGTTTTTACAATAAAACAGGTCAGCTTTATCTAATAAGGAGAAAAATGTTGCATAATGATTTTCATAACTCATTTTAATGAAGAAGGACTATTAGAAAAGTCTATTTTCAAACAACATATAAAGAATAGACAAAGTATGAACTGTGAATAGTATAGCATAGAGACAAATGCAGCCTATTCTTTGCATTGAACAAGGGAAAAAAGAAAATAGGACTAATTAACAAAACTTCTTTTTTTGGAAATATTGTAATACAGTTCATTACAAAAATAGCATCTACTGTTTGACCTTTGTTACGTAGGTTGGCGCTTTTTTAGAAACCAGAAAAGATAGAGATAAAGAGAAAGAGAGATGTATAGAATAAGGAATAGCTTTTACAGACAAACAATTTATATCCATATACTAAAGAATATAGATAAAAAAACGATAAATGTCACTTATAACCGTTGCCATGACATTACTATGGGAACAGTAACAAAAAAAAGGTGATGATCAGGAAGGCATACACATATAAGTTTGTTCTCCGATATGTTACAAACAAAAGCACTTTTGAAACACATAGCTGTCATTTTTAAAGAAAGTAAAGTAATTAAATAAATTGCATGTCTTTGACTTTTATGATATAAAGAGCAAGTAATAGAACATCTAGGATATGTTAGCCAAGGATATGGACTAGTACAGTTTTAGACGATTTAGATGCTACACAAAAAAAATTAAAGGAGCGGTAAAGAAACCAGTTATTTTCAACTCCTATCCTAAATTGATCTAAAAATGGCTTTACTTTTTTTTTTTGGTTTCTTGATTTCCCTTTTTTCTCTCATTCGCTCTCATTCTAACAAGGCTTTACCCTTTTTACTTTCTTTTTTTTTTATCTTATACTTATTCCTCTCCTTTCACTCTTTTCACACACGTACATCATCTCTCTCTCTCTCTCTTTTTCTTAGGAAATGGCATCCTTGATGAATGAAAATAACAACAGTCAATCATGGTCAAATAATAGTAGTGGCATTCAGGAAAATAATAATGAAAATGAAAACACTGCAATGAATGACAGTAACGATGACAATAATAATAATGATAACGTAACAAATACACAACAACCTGTTCGTAAAAGAACAAGAGCAACTGCTGACCAATTGTCAGTATTAGAAGATACTTTTGCAGTCAATGTTAGTCCAAACTCAAAATTAAGAAAGCAATTGGCCGAACAGTTGCAGATGAGTGAAAGATCTATACAAATTTGGTTTCAGAATAGAAGAGCAAAAGTGAAGCATATGCAAAAAAGAGCACAGATGCAAATGCATCAAGCTTCTATTAGAGCCCAATTGTATCAGTATCATCAGCAACAACAGCAGCAAGGTTATGCTCAACCCATGAATTATTATTACAATCCTGTTACTGCTGTTAATTATCATCATCATCATCCAAGCCGAATTCTTAATGCAATCCCACGTGCTCAGAGCGTTGATGCCATTCAACACTATCATCGTCAACAGCAGCTTTTTGTTCCTCCACCTCCTCCGCCTCCTGGTATATCTCCTTCTAATTACAATCCTACCATGTTTTATCCTGCGATGGATATGTCACCAATATCAAGACAGAGCATGCCACCTTATGATCTCAATGATATTGGATTAGAATTTCCTGAATATCTAAATGGTCCTTCGCCTTCACCAAGTCCTATTCAGCCAATGAAACCGTCCACCATACCCACTTTGATACCTGTACCTGATGCAGGTCCGACTGCTGTATTAGCAACAACAACAACAACAACAACAAATACAAATACAAATACAACAACAAAAATAAATAATAAAAATAATGACATTGCAAACAAAAGGACTTCATCCGTAGAAGACACTTGGATATCTTCCCCAGGTAAAAAATATATATATATTTATAATGAAAACCCTTTTTTTTCTTCTTTGTTCTAAACGCCCTCATTTTAGATTCTTCCAATAACAACGATGACAAGAATAATAAAAATGCCACATCAACAGACAGCAGTACGGTTGATCCATCAAATTTAGTCATTACTGGTAAAGAACAATCGACTATTGTTATAGAAGGTGACGAAGAAGAAGAACCTAAAGACCTATACTTAAGTGCTACTACACTTACTATTGGTACGTGGCACAGATTAAGGATGAGTGAAACAGACTTGGTTTGTGTTTATCGACCAGATACACGTACATTTGCGTGGCATATTGTTGACGGAGGATGTCATTTTAAAATGGAAGTAACGCAAGATGCAGTGAGTAGTATTGAATATATTGTAAATGGTGAACATGATGCGTTAGCAGAAGTTCATTTTGATATAAGTGAGCCTCCACTCTTTTATATGGAGTCCACAACAGTAAATACAACTATTGAAGAAGACCCACAAGATAAAAAAAAGAGAAAGGCCAGCAACGCAAGCATAATTACACCAGTATGGGTGCAGTGCTCTGACTTTACAGAGGGCAAGCAAGCATCAAGATTCTTCAGACATACATTAAAAGGCGTGCAGCATCATCTTAAACAAGAACTACTAGCCTTAATACAAAACCATGAAGAAACAAGACGACTTGTTCATTTCATTGAGCCACCAGCACCCTCTGCTGCCACTGCTGCTGCTGCTGCTGCTGCTAATATTTATCCCATGGACTATTCAACAGATATCGCTGGTTACTTAAACCCAGGCGTGTACTGGAATAATGGAGGTGGTATTCCGATTACTACATCTGCTGGTAATACGAATGGTGGAACATCAAGTAACAATGATTTATTATCTTGTGGTCTCTATATTAGTTAAATATCTATACATATATATTCATCCATATACTCTCTCTCTCTCTCTTTCTCTGTTTGTTGTAGATTTTACTTGTATAATCTACCTTTTCTTTTTTTGTTGTCATATTTTTTTTTTTGTTGTTGTATAGTATCATTATTTTTTCTTTCTTTCTTTCTTTATTCCTCGCTTGCTTAAAATAAAACACTCGCTTCCTCCCCTTTCTTTTGATAGGTTAAATGACAAACGCACAGGACATTATGGACATTGATGGTCCAGAATTTATTAGTCAAGTAAATGAACAAATTGCAAGCTTACGTTCACTTGACAGAAAGGATATTGTGGATGTCACCATGTTTGACATTGCTCATGATTATGTAAAGACAACACATGACCTTCATCTATTCAATCAAAGCTTATCAATATCAGATATCAATCATTTTGCTCAAATTGCAATTGTTGATACAAACTTTCTTATTTCAAACTTGAAATCTCTCCAGACTTTATTAAACTTGGCAGAAGAAAATATCGGAAGCTTGCTCATACTGATACCTTGGGTTGTCATAAGAGAATTAGATAGTTTAAAGGTAAGATACAATGGGACTGTCATGTTCTCATCCAACCCTAGACATGTAATAGGAAAGAAGAGGTAGCTATTTTGTCAAGGAAGGCGATGAAGTTTATTGAGAGTCAACTACGAAGTCAAGTCAAATCAATAAGAGGCCAGAAATTACACGAAACTTTAGATCAGAGTAACATGCAGGTGATGTATATTAAGCTATTCAGTCCGTGTCATTATTGATCTTAAATGCTGATAGAATGATAAACTTAAAGGAGATGATAGAATATTAGACTGTTGCATGTACTTTCAATTAACTACACATAAGCCTATAGTGTTATTATCCAACGATAGAAACCTTTGTATCAAAGTCATGGTTCATGGCATAGAATCAATTTCAACAGAGACAAAGGATAGAATGAACGCGTTCTTTAAAAAGATGGGCGCATCTCAAAGACAGATAACTGAACCTGAAAAGCACACTGTTGAGGAATCTTACGTACGTATTATACATATTTGACGCGTAAAAAAAAATGTGTAATTGACATGATGCATGGTAGGATATGGATATAGATGACGATAATGATTATACCCAGTGCCAAGACCATTCAATGGCAATTGATAACGTCCCACATATCCACAAATCCTCTTCTTCTGGTAGTAAATGGGCGCATGAGACTCTAATTGCTCCCCGAAGGCCGACGCCTCCCCCTCTTCCTGATCTAGCGCCTCCTGCTTATGCATCAGATCGTTCCACTTGGGCCTCCATACATGCTCCAAGGCGCAAATACAATTAGCTTTATTATTTATTAAACTTGTTCTGATCGTTTATGTAATTGTTGTATGTCATAAAGCTCGTAATAATTGATTGCATTTGGTTCTACCCAAAAGTCAAGACAGTTATTCCAGCACCCATGATCAAACACATTTCCTTTCCTTGTATGTCTTCTTGCTTTATGTACTGCATGTGCACCTGCTACAAGTTGCAAGCATGGACAGAAGCCTCCTTTGTGATGATGATGGTGTCTGGGTCCAGCTTCTTCGGATATTGAAGGTCCAGCTTCTTCGGATATTGAAGGGCCATCTGTACCTGCTGTTCCCCCACCTGCTGCTATGAGGCTGGTATTGGCATTCATGTATGCATATCGGTTAATATTAGCACTCTCATTCGTTGTTGTGCCAACCGCAACTTGGTATAATTGGACAACCAATAGAAATACAGTCCAGGTCAGTTGAAATAACACCCAAATAGTGAGTGATAATGTCCATGCATCATAATCAAAGTATCCACACATGGTGGATCCTATTAAACAGGCATTATCTACTTTGTGATCATAAATAGGTGAGCTTATCGATAGGTCTATTGAAAGAGTGAGTATATTTGTCATGCTTTTTTTTTATATCTTTGGCAGAAACTTACAGTTGAGGGATAATACAGTGAAAGTGACGATGGCGATGACCATATTAACCAAATATATTAAAAATGATCGATGATTTTTGATTCCAATACAGTTAAATATCCAGGGACAGTGACTATAAAGAGGGGTTGAGTTCAAATTGAACCCTTTATCAGCGTACACTTACTGATCAAATCTTGCGACACATCGATTACATATATTACAATGTTTGGATCGTAATGGCTTTTTGACCAAGCAGGTAAGACAGAAATGTCTGGCATCAAGACAGTTGTCATTTGCCAACTCTTCTACCGCAAGTCGCTGTTTTTCTCTCGAAAGGTCGTTTTTCACAAAGCCAGGATCAGATGAAACAGCTTTAAAGAAAGCAAGCATGGCAGTAAAGAATGTGACGATAAATAAAAGATGCGTGAATAACCATTGCGAGGTTGCTAAAATAAAAGCAAAAGGTTGGTAAAGTAACATGAGTTGATCTATTCATATTACATGGTAAAAGAATACGTATCCAGGTAACAAGGACCCAAAATGCAGAGGCCTGAAAGATGCTTGAAAAGTAAGGTGTTCTCCAGACAGCGTCATTGCTAGGTATTGGAATAACATAGTTTACAATTGTCAAGTGCATTGCTGCACATAAAAGCAATGTCAGTGGCAGCCCAGTGTACCAAGGAAATGTAGCAAGACATTTCAAAGCAAGACCAAGAGTGATGTATGGGAAGATATAGGCTATTGTATTCACAGTTCGCTATAAATGAGTTTAATGTCATATCCTTCAAGAAGAAGTGATCTACACACCTTGGACAACGGTTTTCCTTTTGAGCCAGGATACTTGCCTACAAGAGACGCATGTGCAGGGTTCTCTTGTGCATACACATCTAGTTCTAATACTGCTCTTTCCCAGACTTTTTCAGCTTTATTTTCACGCACAAAGTCCATGACCGATTTCCCATCCTGACCACGCGCATTCGCATCGGCGCCATATTCCAAAAGTTTTTTGATACACATCTTGTTACCTCGAACAGCAGCCCAATGAAGCGGTGTAAGCTGTGCATGATCAGTAGCTGCAACGTTTGCTCCAAATCTTAACAATAGTTCCACTGATTGTGCATATCCCTGATAAGCTGCCCACATCAAGGGCGTGTGCCCTCCTACATCGTCTGTAACATCCACATCCATATCTAAATAAAGCAAATAGAGTACTAGCATCGCATGTGACGAGTGAACGGCCAAGTGAAGTGCATTAAATCCTTGACTATCACGCTTTGAAGGGTCTGCACCTTCTCTTATTAATCGATGCACAGCAGCTAAGCGGCCTTGTCTGTGTGAATTGTGCGTTATATCCATATACTTCTTTGATGTGTATATGTTTTATTTACCTGGTTGCCCAATGTAAAGGTGTTGCTTGTAATTCACCGCCTGGTGCATCAACCACTGCTCCTCTGTCAATAAGATATTTTAAGCACACATCATTATTTGCTAATGTTGCATAATGCAGTGGAGTTGCTCCATGAGAATCAACATCATGAACTGTCGCAAGTTTATTATCTAGCAAATAACGCACAGTTTGAAAAGAGCCTTTCTGTGCAGCTTCGAATATAGTCATGGCTAGAGAGAGAGAGAAGATTAGTTAATCAGGTAACTCATCATTAATAACTTACATTGTTCAGCAACAACATTTGCAGTTGCTTCAGTGTTTGTTACAGAAGTGGTTGGTTTTTTAGCACTCAATAGCACTTCTTTGTCTATTAATAATGGTTTTTTATCTTCTATACTTGTCATAAAGAACAGTTACTGAAAACAGTAGAAAGGACTTTGAATTCTTTTTTTAATATTTGTAGAAAGTTTTCCGGATATCCGCTTTTTCCTCAAATGTGGATATTCGCATAACAAAGAGTCAGTCTATTATCTCTTCCACTGGAATAGTCATACTTTATAAAATCATGTGCCTATATGCTTTCTCAACAGCTGAGCAATTCCTCTCATAAATAAAGCTGCTCTCTAGCAGTAAAAAAAAAAAAGAGCTCTGTTGGTTTAAGGAATTCGTATTCTTGCAAGATTTACGTGTTCTAGAGTCTATTACTACGGGTCATTTGCCCCTAGAATAATTGATGAAAAGTGAGCATGAAAGCATTGAGAAGGGGGGGGGCTTAGATATCCAAAACAGTATCTCATAGATATATCAAGGTGTTCATATACAATATCTCGAGGTTAGTAATGCCTTGACCCAAGGCAGAGGAAAAGCTTATCTAATAACCACATATCATTTCAGTAAACTACAGACGATGATATGTCAAATGCATTCAGCAAGAGAAAGAGACTGCTACTACTAATGAAAAATTTGAACGGAGCTAGGAGTAAAAAGATATAAAAGAGAAGAAAAAATTTTCGAGTATTTTTCTTTTTTAAAAACAATGAGGCTCTTTAACTAACTGTACTTTATTTATAGTACTCCTTAGTCACTCAGCACTCAAAGATTACTTAAATATTTCCATATAGACAACAGACCATGATCAAAGAGAGAGAGAGAGAGAACACATCTGTGTTGTCTCTCTCTTTCTTTTGACATGAGTGCCTCTGTTCACTTGTGGAAATTCATTTTATAAATATTTAAATGAAAATATTTACTTTAATTCTATCAAGACTATGATAATTGTCCAAAGGGTGCTAATGGTGATGCGTCCGTACGTTTTGCTACTCTAAGTTTAGCTGATCTACATCTAGCATTATTTTCGAGTTCCTCCTCTGATGGTTGTATAACATGTTTGGTACATATTTCAAAAGAAGGCGATACACTTTCTGCTTTTACAGAAGGTTGTCTAAATAGCGTATCATCAACATCATCGTCACTGGTATATTTCATCGCCTTCTTTCGTTCTCTGTGAACCGCTCTTTTAAGATCAAATTGGTTATGTTGTGAATCAGCAAGGGATCTCTTCCCTGAGCAGTGATATAAGAAACGCTTAGCCATTCTATCTTCTAAGGAATGAAAGGTCACAATGGCTAGTCGACCTTCTGGTTTGAGCAGATATTCACTTGCTTTTAAAGCACTTTCAAGCTCACCCAGCTCGTTATTGATGTATATACGAAATGCTTGAAAGGTGCGGGCAGCAGAGTTTCTTAGCATATCATCATTACCCCGTTGCCATTTTGGTTGAGGACATGCCTTGTGAATAATAGCTGCAAGTGCAGAAGTGGTTTCAATAGGCTCCTTTTGCCTTGCTGTTATAATGGCAGAAGCAATCTTCCGAGATAATCTGTCTCCACCGTATTGATATATGATGTCTGCTATTTCCTCTCTAGAAAAGTAATTGACAATTTCATAGGCAGAGATTGACTTTTTCAAAAGAGCCGCTTCATCCTCATGAACTGGTATATCAGTACTGTTTCTGCCTCTAGAAAACATACGCATGTCTAATGGTCCGTCTAACTTGTAGGAAAATCCTCTCTCTGGTGACTCTAATTGCCCACTGGAAACACCGATATCCATGACAATACCATCAAAGCAAGGGATTCTAAAGCAGCAGGGATTAGTTTGAGATATTTAACAAGTTCTTTGCATTAGTAACCTATCAAAATGGGATTTGCAGTAATCATAAATAGAGCCGAATCTCCCTAGAACAGGGATTAGCCTGGTCTTGTATTTATCTAGTTGTGATAATTTGAGAGCCTTTTCGTATGCAGTTGGATCTTGATCCACTGCAATCACTTTACAATTGCAATGATCTATTAAAAAAGAGTCTAGTCATTGTCAATAAGAAAGCGATGTTACGATTTACCAAGTAATGCTTTTGTGTATCCACCATCTCCAAATGTCAAATCACAATAGATCTCGTTGTCCTTTGGTTGTAAATGCTGCATCACTTCGGATAGCATAACGGGCACATGTATCCTGTTATAAGGTAGCTCAGAATAAAATCGCTTTTGTAGTCTAAATGTATAGTTTCTGTTTGCAAGTAATCTCAACATGTCTGTGAGGGAGAATAAATAGGCAGCATAAATTTTTCAAGCCTTAATAATAGATATCTGAGTTGTCAATGTAATAACTCTCTTTAGGGTGAAATTGTTTGTTCTATTATTGGAGGTATTACAGTTGATCCAATAAATTATGTTGTCCGGACCGAAAAAAACGTTACCCAATTAGAAATAAAATGTTGCTTAATTAGAAGTAGAATGTCGGCCAATCAGAAATAAGCTTTCGCTCTCACAGGAACAAAATGTCGTCCAATCAGAAATAAGCTTTCGCTGCCAAATAAAATGTCCCCCTCTTAGTCTGGCTTGATCAGCGGAAGCACTACAGGATGAGCGCTTATTTGACATCTTTTTTGAGGAAAAAAAAAAAAGCGAATGTGAACACTGAGAAATTGTAACATGTTTTAATCAAGGATGCTTCCGACATGAATGTCACGTCACACCTCGAAAATAATAAAACACCAACGGGCAAAAATTTGTTTGCAAAGAGGGACCTTGGAGGTCCGATTGTATTTCAAATGTAGTCGTGTTTGCTGAATGAAAAAGGTTCTTTCTTTCAAGTATGCCAATAGACAACTTAACCAGCTATAAAATTGTGCACGTTCAACACAGGAGCAATTTGATGCAGGTTTTGTCCCCTCTGCCAAGTCAATTAGATTCTTAATGGTTAGTATCTTTCCATTAACGCATAGGGTCTAGTTGATGTCGTCGTAAGCGTAAGTTCAACCCTACGTGAGGATGCAGAGAGCCTTTCTATACTTCTTCTTTTGCTGTAGTTTGCATTCATAAGTATTAAATTTTTGTCAAACGGCTAATAAATATAACTAATATTCTATATTTCAGATTAAGTGTCATCGCTGAGAATATCTTATCTGGTCTGTTTTTCCTTTGACTTGCTAGCCTGCGGCGGGTGAAGAACCAACTTAAAAGTCTGTTCGCCAAACAGAGGATCACTGGCTCGTTTCAAGAGTGTTCTGCAAGATTATCATGCTGAATTTACTCTATACTATGTTTCCAGTTGATTTCTTTATGGATTTGCATCTAATACCTTTCCTTGACTATCTTTCCGCAAGTTCTACTGGGCAATGTTTGCCCATTTTCCCTTCTATAAAATAATCACTCCCAATGTAGCATAATTCACCATCTGTAAATATTTCAAACCTTAGCTGTATGTCTGTTTATTGGACGTTAAGCGAAATAAAAAGTCAAGAATACTGTGCGATAGAAGACATTGAGGTTGTTCAGTTCATCAATAAATATGAAGTAAAAATTCTCACACAAATAAAAGCTTTGACTTGCATTTAACTCATACAATTGCACTTGAATATGTTCCTCTTAATTTTATAAATACCCCTTTTTACTCCTTTGAATGAATATCAATCCCTGACAGTTAGACAAAGACACAGTTACATATTTAGACGAAATTATTGAAATGGGAAAGAAGCGGTAAGCTTTATTTCAAGTCGATCTCTTTGTAAACCTCTATCCCAGTACGATGTAGCGTGCTTAACCCAACCTAAACAATCCTGTGTAGTGACAGTTTTGCTTGCTTCACTAATGCGAGGGGTTAGCTCATCACCTTTTTCGAGCGGGTTTTGTCTAATATTTTTCTTGATTTTAGACCAGCACTTCTCAATAGCATTCAAAAAAAGATAATATGATGGCATTAATAGTGGTTTGTATCCTCGGGCGTCTATAGCATCTACAACAATGTATCTTACAATTACATATCTATGAAAATAAAATACCCCTTCATATTATTTCGATCCATCACACCTATAACTGACTTCATATGACACTCTATTGTACCTTTTTTTAGAGGCTTGGGTTTCTAATTTGAGCTGCATTCATCCTGATGATAATCATTTTCAAGCTGTGTAACTTCGTGTTTCTTTAATGGTTCAACTTTAAAAAACCAATGATACCTCTAGCAATTATACAGATGATGATACTAATATTTACACATTTTTGATTATGAACCTTAACTTTTGCTGGTCCGCTAGCTTTCGAACAAACTCGACCTCTCATCATCTGTGAATGAAAACCCGCTTCATCTACAAAAACGCAGTTCTTCAAAAAATCAATGCTTGCTGCTTCCTACTCAGCTACTATATGATGGGGAAGATCTAAAATTCTTGACGAATTTCTTTCTAATGCATATTTGCTTGCTTGTTTCAAACTTATAAAACCTTTCTCTCGAATATGGGTATAAAGGCTCGAAATAGCTATCTACCTACGTCTGAAAAGTGTTCCAAAAGCTCTGATCTGGTTTCCTCAAAAACAATTGATGAGTTTTTGTCAAGAAGAATAATCAGAAATTCGACATGTTTCTGGAAAAGTTTTTTTTAGGCTTTGATGCTTTTGGTTTTAGAGTTGTGTCTGGAGGCACGGGCCCGTCACCACTGTTGAACTCATCCAATAACCTGTACGCGCTAGAACGAGGTATACCGGGCACCGCAGCAGCTTTTGGGACAGATAGACCCTCTTCCTGAAGAATTTCGATAAATCATTCAATCTGATCTGCTTTGTGTTTTTTTATATTGGAGCCATCCATTTGTCTGCAGTACTTCATGTCGTTTTGAAAAAGCCCTCTCCCAAACCTGAAACAGACACTATTGCCAAAAAGAAGAGAAAGGATAACAGCGGAAAGAAAAGGGGTGTAGCTGAGACTAAAGACGACGAAGGAACTCAGGAGGATGACACCAGTGCAGTTGATGTAAAACCAGCTCCAAAAAATACAACAACTGCACATTTTATTAAGTTTGTCAATGAGCTCCTTACTATTATGGATGAGGATGAATCTTTAAAGGGCAACTATTTAGTGACAGATAGTGCTAGTATCCATAAGTCGAAACCGATGATTCAAAAAATCGAAGCTAGAGGTTATAGAGTAATGTATCTCCTCCCTCCTCCTTACTCGCCTGAGCTAAATCCTATTGAACAGTTCTGGGCCTTAGTGAAAGGAAAAATGAAGCGTGACAAACTTTTGCAGTCAGAAACCATGTCCAGTAGAATCAAGGATGCCTGTGAGTAAGTCTTATTGAGTGACTTATATGGTTTTGCAAACCACTCAAAACGTCAAATCTTAAAATGTTATGATAGAATTCCTTTCTAAATATACACTCTAAGAAAAGAAACAAATAAAAAAGGAAAAGGTAACGCAAACAACAAGGTTAGATAGAGGTTATTCTCATACCATTAGCATTTTGGCATGTGATGTTTTTACAGTAAGGAAATAGTCAATAAAATAATAATAAATAGAGACAGTAAGTAATATACTTTGAGACTGTTTATAAATTGTCCTTTATTACGATATAAAAAATATAAGTACTTATATAAACTACGATTTGCTCTTGCTATTACATCTTTGACTTCTGGAAGTAAATGCTATTTGCCATATTTAGCACAACACTAAAGGGCGGCTACAATTTGAAAAATTCGCCTAAAGGGGTAATTATTTATGGGATTCTTACAGCCACGTAATACACTCTTTCTCAATTCAATCGTCGGCACACTCTAAAAAAATAGTGGCAAGGACTTTTTTTTTAGTTTTGGCACACAAATAAAATTCAGTATGGCACAATTTTCTGGCCTAATGTGTGTACGTGAGTGATAACTTTTTCTTTATAATAATGATGAATATTGTTAAGGAATATAGTTTTTTTTTTTAAAAAAAACAAACAAAATGGGGTATGAATATGGAGGGAGGGACGGAGAGTTAAATATAAACGAGTAAATGTTTGTTCATGGTGACCAAGCTATTGTTCAGTAGAATCACTACATCTTCTTTTTCTCTTACATCCTTCACTAGTAAAACTAGGAAAAATTGTCTTGCACTGATCAAGATCAGCGTCGATATCCACTGGCTTTTGTTTGACGAGCTTGTTGGTGTCCTCCATCATTACTCTGGACTTGTAAACAGCTGTTAATATTGGCAACAATGCATTACAAATATCATCTGCTTCTTCTAGTAAATCAAGAGTTCTTTTATGATTGATACGACAGACATAACCGGCAGGCGAGTCACATAATACGATTGTAAACTTTGTATCTATAAGTACAAGATAAAAAATATTAACAACAAAAAGCGTAAAGTATGTCTGTTGTATTTCTGGTATTTGTGTATAAGAACAGTAGGAGTCAATAGCTAACAATTACTATTCTTTATTCAAAGTTGAGAGAAGAACTAATAAATGAGGGTACGACCTGAATATAAATGAGAGATGACGAATATAAATATCTGACGTCGTCTATTAGCTGAGAATGAATAAATAGAGAACTAAGAGATGTGTGATCTATATAAACACGACAATGTAAAAAGTCAACGAGAGCTAATTCACGCAGGGAATCAGGAGATTTCTGATATAATGAATAGATCATATCTTTTAACATTTTTGTCATTTTAGAACCATCAAGGAGCTCTTTTGTTTGATCCTCGCTTCTACCACATTCACAACATCCGTATTCAAAAAGTTGCCGATAAAAAATTAAATCCAGTTTTCTACCTATTAATTTTCGTTCCATCCTTTCAATGCCGGCTAAGGTTCTATTCGTATTTATACTAGCTGATGATAAGCTACTTGTTTTTTCAGCTCTTAATTATGTAAAAGAAAAAAAATAAGTATATAATCATAAATAAAATTAGGCTAGAGGCATATCCTGTACCCACCCTCTACAGATGATCTTGGAATCATCAAAAACCGTGTCGATAAACCTCTATACACGTCTCATCACGTCCCCTTCCAGCTGATCTGTAAGAAGTAAATAACCCCATTTGAACAGCGTGAAATATTCTAGAAGGGTATTTCTTACCCACTCACAGGCAGGACATGTTTGTTCTTTGTCCAACTTCTTTTTTAAGGAGGCAGCATCGTTTGATTTTTTGAGTGAATCTAGATACGTTCGTAATAGCACAGGTAAATCGCGAAACTGTTTATTATTGTATCTTTTTATTTCAAAAAGCTCTTCGTTGCTAAAGTAGTTTTTCCAGATCTTGTTACTAGTATCTAAAACTAAGGAATGCACAGAGCTAAAACAAAGTTATTAGCAAGTCACTAACTTCGATGATCTTTAATGATACTTACTGCTCATAATTGCAGTCAATTGCATATTCTTTCATCTTTTCTTCTACAATTGTACCTGTAGATAACTTCCAGCATTTATCTAAATCTAAGCTTTGAAACATTTCTATAGTTTTGGCTTTATCGCTTGGTAATAATTTCAACTGCTTCTTGCTATTATTGGTAGTACTGGTGCTAGTGGGTTCTAAGGTTGATTCAGCGCTTTCTGTTGTAACTATTAGTGAACGTTGGCTTGCGCTAACACGATTATGGAAGTTCATTGCTGGATCCAAAGCAGGATGAACGATTCCTAAACTTTTATCACGAATTAACATGGAAATTCTTTCTAAAAAAAATCAGTGTAAGTGTATGCAAAAATATTGTAAATACTAATCATACATAATTAATGTTCATTGAGATCAAAACTTTGCTAATATCAGTATTCCAAGCGGTCTTGTACACAAACAATGAAGCTTTTCCGTTATAGTTTTGTACAATATAGTCGGTTAAGTGATTAGTAATGGTACTGATATTAATTGGCATTCCAGCAGCTCCCAAAGAATGAATAGCACTTTTTATTTCTATTTTATAAAATTAGAATTTGCAACTATATGCTGCTATGGGAGTAAATATATACCTTCTGTATTCCATACTAAGTCAGAATAGTTTTCTCTAGATATTTCAGACATTTCTGTAAACAGTGAAGTTGCGATAACAATGAAAATGCAAATTCAAAAACATTTTTTTTGTAAACAACACCTCAACCACAGGGCAAAATTATCCGCAGCCATTTGAAATTTTTTCTTTATTACTTTATTACTTCTTTATAACTCTTTTTTTTGTCAGTTCATTGTTAATCGTATAAAGCGCCCAAGTAGTACTCCTTCTTGAATCGTATCGTAATCACAATGTTCCGACTTTTTTTGTTCTGTTATGGGATCTGGGGTATGGAAGTAGATTTACCTCCACCTTCATGTGGTTACTTTCGTCAGTAGAAACTTCATTGTTTTGAAGCTAAGAGAGGTGTATTATCTTCTTACTACAATGTGGAGTATACTTATTGCAAAATTGATTTACGTTTAGAAATAGCAATGTTGCCGAAAAGACGACAGAGGATGTGGTTATAGGCTTTCTAGCCGCGCTTTATTCTCAGAAAAACAATAAAAAAAAATTCTTGTAATCTATACTCTTTACATCCTTCTATGCGTGCATTTTGGATGAAGAAACCATGGTAGCTTGTGCGGGAGCTAGAAAAACTTTCGATACCAGGACTGTGTAACTACCACATCCTCTGTCGTCTTTTTTGACTGACAGGTTACAAGTTTCGTTCATGTGCTTATGGATGGCTGATTTTGTAAGCGAAAAATCCTCAAAAGATTTAGTCAAACTTTCAACTACATCACAAACAGTAACCTGTGGATCGTCATCAACGAGGTTCAAGACGTGAGCTTTGTGTTCCCCTGTGAAGTTGTTTGGGCGTCCTGGATTTCTGGTTGATTTTTTGGTCGGCACTTCGCCAGTCTTTTCGTAGCTTCTCCACCATTGCTAAACAGTTCGTTCTTCGACACCTAATTCTCTCCTGACCACAGTGGCATACCTCTGTACCACAGGTAATTCGATCATACGATCGATGAACGTCGTCCTCTGATTAATGCTATAGTCTGCATTTGTTCTCTTTGAGGCAACTTTCACTGGCTTTGAAGTAGTTGACTTTTTGTTTTCAGTTGATTGTTTTTCCAATGGCTTATTCTTCATAGAAGAAGAATGATTAACCAAAGTTTCAAGAACAATATTGGGATCGTCGATAGTTGACATGACATCTTCCATAGGATCATACGTTAATTGACTGTTTTCATTATAAATACTGTTTTGTCCATCTTCATAAAAAAAAGAGTTCTTCATCTCGTAAGGCTACAATAGACATTATAAGAAAAAGATAATCAGAAAAACTAAGAGGGGACATTTTATTCCTATGGCAGCGAAAGCTTATTTCTGACTGGACGACATTTTGTTCCTGATTGGCCGACATAATTTATTGGATCAACTATATTATTCATTTGAGAAGATAAGACACACATGTTGATGAGGAAAGGGAGTAGCAGCTGGGCAGAGTCTCCTGCCCTGGAGGTACGATTCCAATACAATGTTTCCTCTCAAAAGGGGGTTTTTTAAATAGTTCATCTTTTCAACGCAATATATGATAACTGGGATCATTCAATGTTCATTTTTTGCTACGTCAACAGTCAAGAATAAGCCATCTGATAGATATAGGGCCACTCTTCTTGAATTAAACTAGGTTATGTTGTCATTTGCCATAACCTTGTACTTATTCCTGACAAACAATCTTATTGGATGATGACTGAAAAGTTAGACATGGCAACATCTTTGTTATGTCTCCTTTACTTACATCCACCCACTAGTTTACTTTTTCCATTTGCTATTAGAAAAGGTATGTTAATTCATGCATATTTATGCAAGTAACAAGTATTACAGCAAGTACAGTGTTTTAAAGTAATCCTTGTAAGATAAACGATTTAGAATCTATCTGTCTATTCATGTTCCCTTTCATCAGTTTATTTACAACTTTACTATGCTTAATATACAAAAACTGAATTCAAAAAAAATGTACACAAATATATTAAGACCTGCTTGACCTTAAACCAATCAATGCATTAAAATGCACAACTTGGTGTCGCGTGACCAAAGTAGTTGATAATATGAATGATATCCTCTTAAAAAGAAACTCCAAAGCATATAGTTAGTAAGATTTAATATTCTATTAGACAATAAATAAAAATGATACATGTATAAAAAAAAAAGGTACAGCAAAAAATAAGCCGTTAGTCATTTTAAAAGAGAATAACGCCATCGCAGTGTTGCGCGACTCTACAAGATATTTTACCAGTCTACCACTGCACATTTACTGGACATTGAATTTTTGGGAGAAAAATTTCCCATAATGATTGTAGATAAGCCTATCAAATCGGAAATAAATTCTTGCTTGTCTTTGAAAGTTTAGCTTGATTGCAGACGTTGTTCTCTGAAAAAGTCAAAGAGATTGTTTTCTCCGTATGATAGACTCCATAAATGTAGATCATGTCCTTTAGGTTTTATAAGGAAGAGTGCTAGCTCACTTCTTCTTTGCTTCTTATTTGTTGCTTACTCGCTGCATTTAAAAAGAAAGCTTTCATCTTCTTGAACCTATCAATTAAGGCATACTCAAATTCATCTGAGATTGACTTCAACATTACAAGACAATCAAGCATCCCTTTATGGTGATCAAAATTCGTTTTGATCTTGTCCTTATTGTCAAAACAACATAAAGTCTCTAACAGTAAAATCTCGATACTTTTCAAGCCAAAAAGCTTCATCAACTCGCCTGATTTATAAAAATAAGCAAAAAACATTTGAAAACACGCAAATTGGTAACGTGAGCACTGTACGGTTGTTTATTTCTTATTTAGAATATTAAAAATTCCCATGAGTTGATAGTAAGGGGAAATAAGGAAACTTGAATAGAGGAGAAGTAAGGGGGGCAAGTTGTAATGTAAGAGGCAAAATAAGATTGCAAGTAGTTTAACTTTTTACGCTTCTTCCTTTTCTTTCTTTTAAAGAAGTAACGCAGGAGATAAGGGCAAATGTGAGCAGATGCCAAAGTGTATCTTGAGAAGATAGAATCTTCTTTTTGTAATCTACAGATTCAATGGACAGAAATCATGCTTACTATATAATCAAGAAGAATAAGTTGTCATTGATATGAATAAATAAGTAATAAATTACCTTTATCTAAATGAGATGATTTTGATGATGATCTCTTTCTTTTTTTGTGATTATTCTTTTTATGATGACTAGTATGCTTTTTCTTTCTATCTTCTTCTGTGTTCCCCACAGGAGGCTTCTTGAGACAACTCTTTAATTGAACCGTAGCAGAGGTATTTTTTTGCTCTTGTTCTTCCAAGTGCCTAGCATTAGCTGATGTATCTGCTTGTATTTCGACAATGATATCTTCACTCAACATTTCTTCATTAAGTGTCTTCTTTTGCCACTCTTCGCGTCTTGCTTGTTTAGCAGCATCACGGCACTCTTCAAAAGAAGGCAATAGATAAACAGTATTATGAGATAAATCGAAGCTGACTCTGCGCTTAGCGCTATTGATTGGGGTAGTAGTAGTAGTAGTAGTGGTTATAGTAGCATTAAACTATAATATAAACTTTAGTATCAATCATCACAAGTTGCTTTTTATTATTTATTTACTTTTTGTATTAAAGAATTATTGCGCATGATTTTTTTGGTTGGAAAAGAAAAGAAAAGAACAGAAAGGTTTGACACATTTTAGCTTTATTTTATGTAAACTGAGTCACCATCCCATCCAATAACAATGGGTTTCGGAGTGACACCAATCAAATAAGGAAGTATTTACTATGCTTCCTCTCTCTCTTTTTGCAAAAGTATAAAAAGCATATTTAATTCAATCAAAAGAAATATTTATTATTATGGATGATCAAATATGCCTTTTGTTGTTATTCTCTTCTATTTATAATTGTTTTCTATTAAAAAAACATATTCCGACACAAAATTAATGCCAGCCAATAAGGCCAACGTTTGGTTATTTCGATAAAGTTCTTTAATTACAATTAAGGAAAAGTTTTGACACATGTGTGTGTGTTGGTATCTTTGATCGCCATAGAGCCTAATGTGTCCATAAAAAAAGGACAGGTGAGTAGGATGAGTAATGGTTGCTATTGTTACTAATAATAGCCTTTTCCGCGACGTGTATTTCACTTTCTAAAGGTCAATGACACACGTTTCTGTTGAGATACATACAAATAATATTATTAATTGAGAAAAGAGAGATTTCATTTTATCATAATAATAGATCATCTTATTATGCTTGGTTGTGCCTAGAGAATTACGATCCCTGAATGATCTACAAATGACTGTCCCTTGTTTTCAAGCTGACCACGTGTTCTTTAGTAGCTTGTCTTTGATTTCTATTATGTAATATTCTATCTGATGGTTATAATACAACATAGAATCTAACTTGTCAGAGAGCAAAGATAGTTATTTAAAACAAGGATCATAAAACTGAGGAAAAATGAATCATTGAGATACATACAGTGATTGTGGGGTGTGTTATTAGATGTCCATAGTAGTATAAACTTGGTAAGCCAATCATAATCAATTTTATTTTACCATTTTTGTATCTTTTTATTATTATTCTTATTCTTCATTTCTTTCTGATTTATTTTTTTATATTCTTTTCCTTTTCGTTCTTTCTTTGGTGTGTTTACCAACTATTCATAATATAAAAACAAGTCTGTCTATGTATAATACATATGACGACAACTATCGATAATATCTCAATGAAGACTACTCTTATTATGAATAGTGCCACTAATATTAATGATGTTACAGCACCCCCACCTTCTTATGCAAACACCATGACGACTAGGATAAAATCCTTTTTTGTTACCTCAACACCCACTTTCACTATACCAAACGACTTTGATACTGCCTCTCAGAAAGGTTTCAAGAGTAACTCTTGGTTTTCAACAAGCGAGGAAAAGAACCAGAATGAACACACAAAGACTATTCGTCGTGTCGCCTCTGCTCCCAATGCTAAATTATTCAACAAGACTAAAAAAAATATCAACAACAATAATAATTATAATAATAACAATACCAATAATAATTATAATAATAATGTATCGACTATCTCAATACCATCATTAATGACAGAGCCATCTTCTCCACTCCAAAGATTACATAGATCCTGTCGACGTACTTATTCAAGCAGTAGTATTAAAGTTAAAAAAATTGAAGTCGGTCCTTCCAGTTTTACAAAAATTCGAATGCTTGGAAAGGGCGATGTTGGCAGAGTTTATATGGTTAAACAAAAGGAGACTGAAAAGTTGTATGCCATGAAAGGTTAGCTTTTTTTATTATTATTATTTGCAAGGAGTTGGGATATGAACGTCTAAATCGAACACTAGTTTTGTCAAAGAGAGAAATGATTAAAAGAAACAAAATTAAAAGAGCTTTGGCAGAACAAGAAATCCTGACGACTTCAAATCATCCATTTATCGTTACTCTTTACCATTCCTTTCAGAGTCAAGACTATCTTTACTTTGTAATGGAATATTGTATGGGCGGTGAATTCTTCCGAGGTACAGGTCTAACTTTAATCTTGTGGTATATAGATGGAACTGATCATTGCTAATTGTATATTAGCACTTCAATTAAGACCAGGAAGATGCCTAAGCGAAGAAGGAGCCAAATTTTATGCTGCTGAAGTCACAGCTGCTTTGGAATATCTACATCTTCAAGGACACATCTATAGAGACTTGAAGCCTGAGAGTAAAATAGTTTTGTGCACAGTCATTATTTTTATGTAACACTCAATTGTAGATATTCTTTTGCATCAAAGTGGACATATCATGTTGACTGATTTTGATTTAAGTAAAGGCTCTCATCCACCTGGTAAACCATCCATTGTGAAATCAAATTCCCCTCATACAGTAAGTTTATACAAATGTGCTATTTATATCACTAACATGTGGCAGCCACCTTCTATCGACACAAAAAGCTGTGTTAATAACCTCCGAACAAATAGTTTTGTTGGCACAGAAGGTGAGTTTATAAAGATAAATAAACTACCTCTTTGACTTACAATTGGCATTAGAATACATTGCACCTGAAGTGATTAAAGGATGTGGGCATACAAGTGCTGTCGATTGGTGGACACTAGGCATCTTGATCTATGAAATGCTGGTAATACCAATAGATCACTCCCATATTTATACATATACTCATTCCATTGTCTAGTTTGGAAGGACACCTTTTAAAGGATCTGGGCGTAATGAAACATTCTCCCGTATTCTACACTGCGATGTCCAATTCCCTGAACAACCATCACCTTATAAAACGCAGATATCAAATCAAGCAAAGAATCTAGTTAGAAAACTGTTACACAAAGATGAAAACAAAAGGCTTGGTTCGAGGGCTGGTGCTTCTGATGTTAAAGCACACCCATTCTTTAAAAGCATCAACTTTGCTTTACTCAGGCATTGTAAGCCACCTATTAAGCCAGTTGTGGAGAAGCCCAATGGTATAGACGCAGTAAACTTTAGAAAGATGCCACCAGATAACAGTAGTTTTGATCTTGAATCAGATGACCTGCTTGTTACCATTCAGTCAGACAAGTCAAATCCATTTGAAAGATTCAGTTCGAGTAAGGATAATACTATGTTTGTTCTCTTCATCAACTCATTCTCCTCCTTTAGTTACTCTCTATCATGATGGTGACTCTGATTCTGACTATGAAGATGAATATTAAAAAGTCATTTAATGTACACTTATAATCTATACATTTACAGTAATAATAATCCATAATAGCAGTAATAAATAATGATAGTTATACTTATATGTATTCGTAATTATTATTGTGATTGATCAGTTTATGTTACTGAGCTTTTTGTTATTGACGTGTAGACATTATTTATTGGCCCTTATTCAACGTAGAATACGACAATGACTAACAGGGACACGAGCCTTGGTAGGTAAATGGATAGAAATCCACCATAGAGTTGCATTTCAACTTAAGATACAAAAGAACCTTTTTTCAGTTGAACACGCTTTTCCTTTCTCTTATTTTATTCGAATAAAGGACTTCCTTTGTCTCTTTTTAAGAATCATTGGTTTGCTTTAGGGTAAGCTTTCATGTTAAACAATATACCGTCTATTTGAAACCCTTGATTGTATTCACCATTCGCTTTTGCATAATCAAACATTCACTGTTCAACCTGATAATTTTCTATAATGGATCTAACACATGTATCGTTGACAAAATTAACACTGGATTCAAATAAGAGTACATAATTAAGTACAACCATTTTTAAACTAAACAACATCTTCCTATAGTAAAACTATTTGTAATGGACTGAAAAAAAAAAAAAAAAAAAAAAAAAAAAAAAAAAAAAAAAAACTGTTTTAAATAGGGAAACATTACATGCACAAAAAAATTATGTACACAAGGCCCTTTCATACAGCATATCTGTCTAGAGAGTCCAGATGAAATTATTCGCTGTCTTGAACAAGTGACTGATCAGCTTGAGCCTAGGAAGAAAGTAATCTACTTTTTATTTCTTTAAAGTAAAAAACTCTTGGAGTAGAGAGCATCACTTAAACAATATAACGAAATAACGCACGGTAAGAAGTGTTATACGTTTAAACCTTCACACTTTAGATTATTAATATCAGTCAAGATACTTGAATCTTCATTATTAAGTAAGTGACAAAATTGGTCTTGACTGTTTGGCATCATGAACCCTGATATCTTCATTTGTTTAGCGTTGATGTACCTGCATAGTAAGAACAAAAGGACTTACACTGTTTATATTCTTGGGGAAATAATAGGGGCACTGCAAAAGGGCACTGCAAAATCCAAAAAAGGTAATACTCTTCCAAAATGCAAAACAAAAGTTTGCCAAGGCCATTTGTAGCTTAATTCAGAAACTACTCAGGACTGCTATACAAGAAGTTTTGAGGAATCACGGCATATACTTTGATCTTCCCCTGATGCTTGCGTCCAGACTTGTTCAAAGTAAAGTTATTATTTTTTAATGGGTTAACAGAGTTTCGGAACGTGTCTATCATTTGCTATTACCATTTTGATGGTAACAACCTTTTCGATCTGTGTTGAAATGGATTTGGCCTGATCGAAACTGAACCTTGCGTTTTGATAAATAATTGGATAGCATGAGAATATTCTTACCACTGGCGAGATTGAGCTTGATAACGCTTGGTGTATATTTTAGTTCTAATGATCTTCTAATTTCGCATGTCACTGCAGAAGACATTCTTCCACACTCTTTGGCAAATATGAAGCCATGCTGTTCATAACTGTCGATTTTTTCTCTCTCGTTTTTGCTGATTTCGAGGCTAGTCAATCTCCGTGCCATAACCTAAGTATATCATGTTATTTCACAAGCACATTTCTGGTTCCTATCTGTCCATACCTGGCCAACGCTCGTGATGTGTCTGGGCACTGACTTGATCTCATCAAGACCACCCATCCAATAGATGATTTCATCTCTGTTTAAATCATCTGTAGGGGCAACAAACCAACAGCTGTGATTGCGCAAGCCATCAGTAGAGGTATACAAGAATTTATATTGTCGGCCAGCGAGCAAAAGGCCCGATTTGAGCACCTTGAAAATGCGATTGTAGATGGGATTGTTTTGCAGTGGATAGGGCGAAGGTATGATCGAATTGAGTTCTTCATCTGTAAACTCAACGAGCAAGAACCGGCCGGCATGCTGTTTAAACTGATACTGTAGTCTTTCTTTATAGGAATGTCAAGACAATTGAGGATATTGTGGTTGATCATGGCCATAAACTAGAATCATTTAATCGAGCTGAACTGGATAACGGCAAGGCCATAAAATTTGATTATCGCAAGGCACCAGTAAAAAGATCAAGTCTTTAGTTGTCTGCCAATACTTTTTTTCTTATATCTGTTTTCCCTAAGAGTCTTTGTTACTCATACAGTATACGATTGTGGGTCCCAATACCAAATAGGTAACATAAAAGGTCTCACCCGTGATAAATACAAGCTTAATGTAACAAAGGCATGAAATGACTAACAAAACACACTTTTTTTTTATCATCTGCCTTGCCCAAATTATCCAACAACATGGTTTCCGCTTGCTCCATACATTAAGCTCAAACTCGTAACTAAACTGACATCAGTTACATTAAGTTGACATGATTAAATTATCCTACTACTATAAATTTTCGAATTATGCGACATTACTTATAGAAAAAACTGTACATACAGAAGTAAAGAAATTATTGACATACAATGTAAACTCAAAAACAATTACGCTTAATGATCTTCATTATCCATCTTTATTGTTTCAAATTGACAGCATATAATAATATAAAAGTAATCTCCATCTTTTTAACAGAAGAGAGACTCTTATAATGTGATCAACACTTTATAAAGAACATGTAACTCATTTCCTAAACAGTTATTTTATATGTCATTCTCTTGCTTCTTGTTATTATTATCTGTGTCTGACATTATCATTTTTCTATCAATGTGCGAATAATTCCTGAATAAAGTGTACATCCTTTTTATTCTTATAAACATTATTTAAGATGTTGATCCTAATACACCCATCTTTTCCAATGAACGAGGTCCCATTTCT
>JAMYHX010000198.1:0-69348 GCA_025529335.1 Rhizopus sp. PT2906 | reverse complement strand
AACTTTCATTAAAATATAAATACAAGATATAATATGGATGGATAGAAAGAGTATAGAAAAGATAGGCAAAGAGTCATGAAACACTTTAGAAACAAACAAAAGTGTGAGCGTAAACCTTATTTATTGAAAACAATAACTTCACATATCTTAGAAAAAGGTATAAAAAAAGAGAAATTTGCCTTTATCCCTTCTTCTCTCTCTTTCTTTTCTCTTTATACTTTTCTCTTTTACTCTTTTTGGTTCCTTCTGATAGCGCTTTTGGCTGTTACCTTTGGTGCCTCTTTTGGTTGTTCTCTTTGGTCAATGTAAGTTTTTTTATAAAACTTACTCAGCAAGGCGATGATTGTGTGTTCAAGGATTTCTATGCAATCTCTTTCTATGATGCTCAACACGTGTCCTGGACTGACAACGGTCGTTTGTTTCATCACTTATCTGGAAGGCTTTCAGGCAGCCAAAAGGAGAGGTATGGGCACTCGATTGGAATCTTTACAGGGGGCTAGTAGTTAGTTGGGAGCTGGTTATCCGAGATCACAGTTGTGACAGATTGTTGATGATGCTTCCTGCTGTCTGGCTAGCGCAGTGGGGTACAAAAGCTAGTTAACAATTGACATGGCCCAGCTGATGCATAGCCCAACTGTACGTCTGCTACTGCGGGTCTTTGCAAGCTGCTCTGGTGTTTGATGGTTTTTATGGGTGCCTGGTCCTTTGTTCTGATGGTCAATGGCCGACCTGAAGAGTGTCGTCACAGCAGCAATCAGAACCTTTAGAAGCCTTTGACATCGTTGCTGACCTTTTTTTTCTTCTCTTTTAGGTTTTCTTTGGTGCAAAACATTGGCTTTTAGGAATAATCTTTAATAAATAAATATGTTTTTTGAAATGACTTTTACAGCTGTCTTTATTTACATTGAAAACAAGTACGTTTTTTTTTTCTAAATCACTTAAGCTACTCATGATCGATGGACTCAAGTACCTATGAGGATGATTACACAGCTAAGGAGTGTTGTGCTGCAATGAAGTCATTGTTATATATACACACATATATATTCATTTATAATAAGTTTATATTGTTTTAATAATAATATAATTATAGTTTTTATATTTACATAAATAAATTAAGCATTTTCAACTTCATTCACATTGTACTTGTTATTTGCTTTACCATCACTTTGACTAGAGTCTGTGTCATCAGGTGATGCCTTTTTGGTATAGTCTCCAGTATCAATAGGGATGCCGTCCAATATGGGATCGGGCTCCATGCTTTTACCAGGGCCATGGAACCAGTGTCTAGCGCGGAATTGATAGTATGCAATGGAGGCGCCAATGACACCACAGAAAACGACAATTGCATAGTTCATGTTGGAAGGCGTAACAGGATATTCGGTTGGACAAACAAAGAGAACGGAGGTGAGTAAGATCCAACAAAGACTGATGACGTTAATCGCGTCAGAAAAGGAACCCAGATGGAATGGACCATGCTTGAACGCCTTACGGGCCACAGTGAGCTTGAGTGCTATGGGAATAAAGTAAGCCATAGAGGAGGCAATAGTATTTACTGAGACAATAGCATTGAAGGCTGTTTCGTTAATGATGTATAATAGGCCCACAACAATAGCAAAGATCACGTTGAACCACACAGCATAGATGGGTGTCATCGTCTTCTTGTTGACTGTGGCAAGATATTTTGAAAATGGAGTGGCGCCATCACGAGCAAAGGCATAGACCATACGTGAACTGCCTAATGTGAGAGCCGAGCCAGAGAAGAACATGGCTCCCATGATGATGGTGGTAAAGACGACCGTCCATTTGTATCCAACACCGTCCAAAAATATTTTGGTCATTGCTGGAGAGATGTCAGTATTGACAATTTGAGCTTGGTAGTCTTGAACACAAAAGTTCACAGATACAAGGAAGATGAATCCAACGATGGCAGCAGTACCAATGGCGTAAAGAATTCCTCTAGGTGCACTGCGTCCGGCATCACGGGTCTCATCTGACATGTGTGCTGCACTGTCAAAACCAGACAAGGTATACTGTGATTGTAAAAGACCAATTAAGAATGCATATCCATTAGATGAAAAGCCAGTTTGGTTGTCAAAGTAAGTAAACTAGAAATTTGAGTTAATGTTTATGCAATAAAAAAAAGGAAGAAAGGGGGGGAAAACTTACAACCCATTTGCCACTAGCTTTGTTAGGCGTCAAGACAAGCGCGACAATGATGAGAAGAAGTGTGCCAATCAAATGCCAGTAGAGTGATGTTTGGTTGAAAAAGCCATTGTATCTGACGCTAACTGAATTAATGACGCCGTGAATAAACGCGATGACAAGGAAAATGCCGTATTGCCAGTAGATACTGGGATTATTGTTTGGATCACTAATGTTGACAATAGATGCAATGAACTGTGCAAGGCCAAGATCTGCAGATGTAATAGCAACTACAGAAAAGATGATGTTAATACTGCTGTTGATGCTGTTTTCTGTTGTAAATCAATTAGGCACATACCAGTCTATAAAATATAGAATATTAGTTATCAAAACTGTTAATGAGTCCATACATACCAGACCAAGCCAATTGCACCATCCGGTTAGCCAACACATGATGGGCACATATTCTGGTGGAGATAGTTTAGAGACCCAAATGTAGAGACCACCTGTGATAGGATAGGCCGAGCAAATTTCAGCAAGCGACAGACCAACACCAAATGTAAAAAGGGACACGAGAATCCAACCCCATACGACAGCCACTGATCCACCTGCCAACATAGCATCACCCCACATCTAGATGAAAAGAAAGAGCAAGTTGAATTAGCAAACAAAAAGAAAGGAGAGAACTGAGAAACATACAGGCGTCAGGCCAGAGAGGATAGAACAACATCCGAAAGCAATAGAAAAATTAGAAATGGTAGACATAGTCTTATTCATTTCCTATTGAATAAAAAGCGTATAAGACAAAAAATATCATAATAGCATCCATATTTTTATATTTACTTGCTTATAACCCATAGAATGCAAAAGTTCTTCCTCTGTTTGATATTCATGATAGACTCTTGTTTGTTCAATATCATTGTCAGATTTCTTTAGGTGACGGTCCATGCCAACCATATAATAACTATATTTGAACGAGGCGGAATTTTTGGTTTATAGAAAAAAAAAAGTAGAGTGTATATAAAAGGTACAAAAGCTTTTTTTTTTCCTTAAAAAGTGTATCTAAGAATCTAGTTTGATTTAATTAGATTTCCCTCTTGTCTTTAATGAATATCAAGAAAAAGAGGAGGATTAAGAAAAAAAAAAAAAGAAAGCAAAGAGAAAACCTTAAAAAAGGAAGAGCAAGTTCAGTTTTTATACTTGATCAACCTTCGCTACTTTAAACGGCCTGTGTATTATCTGATCTTCATTCATTTGTCCATCTTCTCTGAGAGGACTCCGCTTTTATAAAATAAGTAAAAAAATCCATCGTGACAAAAGGATCAATTACCCATACTATGAGTGTTGTCCACTGATATTTCTTCGCTGACAAATATCGGGTTGCACTAATCCTTAATGAATAGTGAGGTTCTCTTTTCATTCTTTATGAATCCAATGAAATCAACATCCCCACGTTATTCCAAAATAAGCTTAACCTATGACTAATAATCTCTTCTCTTTTTCTCTTTTTAACCATTTGCTCATACATACATCACTGTCTGCTGCTTCAATGGGATCATTCATTCAGTTACTGCCATCTCTTGTTCATAAAATCTTTTTAACAATCGTGGGAACTCTGCCAATGGGACGTCAACCATTATAAAGTTTGAACTATGTACCATTTTTTTCCCACCCACGATAAGTGCGATTAAAGATATTTTATTTATTTATAAAGTACAAAGATCACAAAGGGCACGTGGTGCTTTCATCACATCGTTTTTTGTCCAGGTCGGTTTGAGGTGTAAAAAAGGCATCTGCATTAGCCTTGGTGTGAAGATGGATATATTGGAAACCTTAGTCTTTCGAGGGTGATGGTAGAAAGCGGACAGCAGTTTCCAGTAGTTTGAAGAATTGAGATTCGCTTCCTCAAAAATGCGGCCAAGCATCTCGACCATGATAATTACGCTATAGGTTTTACCACAGGATTTGGAAATGCAGCTGGATTGAGGAAGGTGACCAGGTGTATTACTGTTGGGATAGAAGGTGTTTGTCTCGTTACAGCTTTGATATACAAGCTGTCGGTGCAGTGAACCAGATTTCTCAGATAAACAGCCTTTTGATCTCTGTGAGCAAGTACATAACATATGTCACAGTGGCAGGCAATACAAGAACGTAAAAGTGAATCGTTCGACCAACAGTGTGAATCCCAAGGACATCATCCATCAACTGTTAATTCAAAGTGCTCTTGCAGAAAAGCGCCACCTTGATAAGATCCTGGCACACTAGGTAATGGTCGCTTTCGCGTGCAGCAGTTTTGGCTTCTCCATACCCTAAGCTTCTTTCCCATTTAAGACCCAGAGTCTTGGTAATGAAAAGATTGTTGGACAGATGTTTGGCCTCCGATGCCGACCCATTCGTCCAGCGCAGATATATACCTTAGTTAGGATCGTCGAACAAACCCGAAAGGAATGGATAACTCATTGAAATCTTCGTCGGAGAGCACAAGTGGAAGCTTGTTAAAAAATGCAGCAATCACTTTAGCAAATTTCTTTTCGTTCTTCAGCAGTTGTAGAGTTCGCAATTTGACCTCGGCTGCATCCCTATCAATCTTGTGCCGCATCAAGTCGTCTATTGTAGACAGAGGACTTGTCACAGGATCAATGGGTATGGGTGGCTGCTGTATTTTATAAACACTTTCGATGGTCTTGCTGATAGCCGTCCAGTTCTACTGATTAAAAAAAAGGTTGTATTTCATTAGGAAATGTGTAAGAAGTCAGGAACAACACCGATGTCGACCCAAGGACCAGGTACAAGTAGTCTTCCAATGATAATTTCCACTGATATTCTTTTAAGGAGAGTTTCATAAAGTAACTAGCATCCGTAACATTGGAACCATCAATAACCTAAATGTTCGCCTAGAGGTGAGTCCGTTGAAATGTCGTCCAACAGCATAGCATTCTCATTTGGACACTTTTGACGTTGTGACTGCTGTTGTATTCAGTTTTATTACTGAAAAAAGACTATAAGCCGATGACAAACAAAGTAGACTCCTTATGAAAAAAAAAAAAGAGAATGTTAAAGTAGGTTTGATCGAGAGCTTTACAGGAAATATAAATGTTGTCATAGGTTTTGGAAGAACATAATCATGGGTATTTTCAAGGCGACGCCAAATGTTAAATGGAGATGAGGCATTCTGTACACAACCGTTGACGAAGCAGCGATACACGACAAGCTTTTGGAAAAAAAAAAAAGCTGTTGCATATTTTTACCTCTGTACCTCTCTTTTTTGGCCAATGATATTCGTTTATCCCCTCCTTACCTCTCTTTTGCAAGACATCTCTTTTTTGTGTAAATTGTATTATAAAAATTGCGATTTCTGAAAGACTGTACCAAAATATTAAAATAGAAAGTACAGCGGATGAATCGGATTCTGACCTTCAATCTTGTTTGGGTTCACAAGAGATAAGATAACATGACCTTCTTATTCAGAGGCGGACATTCATTATGTACACACACTCTCTCTCCTCCCTTTCTCTTCAGTTTATGGAAATGTAAGTTACGCAGTCTATTTTATTATTACTACTACTACTACTATTAATGTGTCTTTACATTCTTTTCTTCTTCTGCTTCTTCGATTAGCACATCCTTCCATACATTTTCAGCTTCCTCCTTTGTTACATTCGGAAAGACAACATTGTATACATCTTGGTAAGTGTCGCAAGGAATGCCTGTCATACCTTCCTTAATATGTTCTGGTAATTCATCCCAGTCAGCTTGGTTGTCCTTGGGGAATAAAATCGTGTTCACTTTTGATCTCTTGGCTGCAATCGTCTTTTCCTTTAATCCTCCAATCTTTAGCACCTTGCCTGTCACTGTCAGTTCACCAGTCATTGCAATATTGGAAGGAACTGGCTTGTTAAGTGCGAGTGAGAGTAAAGATGTGGTCATTGTAACACCAGCAGATGGTCCTAGCAAGCAAATTGAGTATAATCATATCAGAAAAATATATAGTCACATACCATCTTTAGGAACTGCACCAGCAGGGCAGTGTAAATGAACCTTGGCTTTATCAAAGAATTTGTTCTTTGGGAAATGTGTAGCCAACAAGGACTTTGCATAAGTGTAGGCAATGCTTGTAGATTCCTTCATAACGTCACCAAGCTGACCAGTCTTAGAGAGATGAGGAGTTGATTTGGGTGTGAGAGAAGACTCGAGAACGGATTCAATGTATAAAGATGAGCCACCTATGCTATTCATCAGTTATTGTCCTTTCAGCTTGTTCTTTTATACTTTACCCATGCTTGTCCATGCTAGACCCATGACAACACCAGGTGGTGTTTGTTCATAGAGACGCTCGGATAAAAAGACTTGAGGACCCACGTAATCCTTCAAGTTTTCAGAATTGATCTCAAGCTTGACATCCTTGGGTACAGTCAGAGGCTTTTGCGGTTCTTCTTTACTTTCTTTTACTTCATCTTGAGTCTTCTCTGCCTCTTCTTTGTTATTATCTGTACTTTGTTTTTCATCAGCCAATTGAACCACCTTAAGGGCAGCCTTTCTGAACACCTTGTCAATATGCTTCTTTAAGTTTCTAACACCACTTTCACGGCAGTAATTCTTAATCAAGGTATCAATTGCGTCCTCTGTCAGATTGACATTGACATGTTCAAGACCAGCAGCAACCTTGGCATCAGGAGCAAGGTATTTGGAAGCAATAGCAGCCTTTTCTTCAGCAATATAACCAGATAACTGAATCACTTCCATACGATCCAAAAGAGGTCCAGGAATGGTATCCAACACGTTTGCTGTACAAACAAACAAGACCTTGGAGAGATCAACAGGAACATCCATGTAATGGTCCAAAAAGCTACTGTTCTGTTCAGGATCCAACAGCTCAAGTAAGGCAGAGGATGGATCGCCTTGGTGTCCTCTTCCCAATTTATCAATTTCGTCAATCAAGATCAAAGGATTTTCTGTCTGAACCTTCTTTAATGCCTGAATTACCTTACCAGGCATAGCTCCTACATAGGTACGTCTATGACCCTTGATTTCTGCCACATCTGTCAGGCCGCCTACCGAGAATCGATAGAATTCACGGTCTAAAGCACGGGCAATACTTTTACCAATGGATGTTTTTCCCACGCCAGGTGGTCCTGAAAGACAAAGAATTTTTCCTTCCATCGTGCCTCGAAGTTTACCTACTGCAATAAATTCCAAAATTCTATCCTTGACGTCCTTTAGACCATAGTGATCTTCGTCCAGGACAGTGGTAGCACGTGCGATATTGTAGTTTTCGTGCGAGCGCTTGCCCCATGGGATCTGAGTAAGCCAGTCAAGGTAATTTCGAGTGACGTTAAACTCTGAGGCAGCAGGTTCCAAATGAGCTAGCTTGTTAATTTCCTTTGTGTGGCTTCCAATCAGTTTCATTCATCCTCTCCCTTTTTCTTTTATATATTCTATTGTTTACCTCATCAAATACTTTCTTTACAGATGCAGGCATGGCTAATTTAGATGCCTTTTCCTTGAAGCCTTCGACGAGCTTGTCCTTACCATCACTTTCCAATCCCAGCTCCTTTTTGATACCCTTTAACTGTTCCATCAAATAGTATTCTCTCTGTCTCTTGGCAATTTTGTTTTCTACGTCTTTAGAAATCTTATTTTGCAGCTGAGCGTTCATCAATTCCTTTTTGAGCACGACAAGTGCTTTCTGAAGTCTATCCTCTACAGGCAACGTTTCCAACACTTCTTGAAGCTCTGCTGCTTCTCCTGCAGAAACAGCGGCTGCAAAGTCAGCAAGCTTTGAGGGTTCTTCAAATACATTTCCTGCGGATTGTGACATAGAAAAGTTGGCGATTTGGTCTCTGAACAATGGGTTTAGAGAGGCGATTTCTTTAAATACGGACACAATCTCAGAGGTTACTGCACGAATGTAAGGGCTCTTTTTGGAATACTCCGGTTCGACAAAGTTTTCGACATTTGCAAGAGAAACGGCGTATTCATCAACTAGGAATGACGTTGCATACTGACGGGATACTTTCTCAGCTTCTTCATCCGATATGAATTCATCTACAAGATAATAAGATTAAAAAAAAATGATCTTGCAAGTACATCAAGATGTAGAGACTTGCCTGACTTATGTGCCACGGTTCTTCCCGTCTCTGCCTTAGGCTTTACTTCTTTACTACTTTTTTCAATAGCATCGTCATGTTTAGAAACCTCTTCTACAGCTGCAACCGAGTGTTGCTTATCTTTAATTGGCAGCAAGTCCGTAATCTTGATACGCCTGTGCGGATACAAGACCGCGGTCAGTCCTCCATCCTCTTTCCCAGACGAAGCAGGGAATACGCTCGTGATCTGTGCAAACACACCCACTCGATGAACTTGGTCAATACTGGAGATAGTATCTGTCTCTAAACCTTCCTCTTTCAGCAAGAATGCACCAACATAAGGTTGACCGCGTTTCATCAATTCTTTAATAGCTGATGTTACTGTGGGCTCTTTAATGACAACTGCTTTATAGAACCCTGGGAACAAGGGTCGTCCGGAGATGGGGAGAGCTAAAACCTGTGGGTAGACCTCGGGTACAGTTGGCTTTTGAAGCTGATTATCTGCCACGTCCCAAGAGTGACCCTTTGATTTTCCATCATTTCCTCCATTTCCTCCTCCTTCACCGTCACCGTGTCCATTTTCGCCGTGACCACCTGGACTACTGCCGCCTGACGCTGGAGCTTGATCGGCTGGATCATCTTTGGGATTTCGCCTCTTGAATTCCGCAGCATTGCTGAATGAAGACACGGTTCGACAAAGTGCTGATGGACCACGTACGGGTGTAATACCAATACAGACAGGATCATTGATACCTTCTTTTAATGTCTTTTTGACAGCTTCACCACCCCAGATAGTAACACTGTTTTGGCTTCGACTGGTTGAAAAGCAACGTAAGCTGAAGGGTTTTGTAGGTACTGGTGACTGTAGCTGTGAGAAAATGGCCTGGTTCACTTTTGAACGTGGTATTGTTTTTGATACATGAATTAGGAACGAATGACTCATGCTTCACACGACAAGGGAATGAAATTAAAAAAAAGGGAAAAAGGAAGGCAGTAGAAGAATGGGCATTACTAAGAACTGTGTTTAAAATTTGAAAGTTTCTGTTGAACCCTGGTCCCCGCGCACAAGAAGATTACACGCTTTGATCAAATTAATTTTGCATAAATCTTGTCCCTCGTATAGAAAAATTCCCTTGGACTATGATGAATAATAGTGTTTGTGCGTGTGTATAATGCTAATTAATTTAACAGTCTGCAAGTGTTTGTTTCTCTTTTCAATGCAAGTAGAATCTCCCTGCTTTTAGTAAGGACGACAGAAAAGTTCATTGAACCAAGGCTACTTTACTAAAGTGGCCAATGATAACAAAGTGTTCTTGTAGGATACTTAAGCCTAATGATATCCAAAAAATACATGTATATACAAAAGAAGGATAGAATGGCCTTTTGCTTTTTTAATCATATTCAGTGCAGTTTTCCTTAATATATTCTCATTGGTTATAAATTGTTTCCATATGTTGTTGAGTATCAATGAAGGTACATATTCTCACCATATTCTCTAAGGATAACAGCAATTGATTATCAAGTATGAAAGGGTGTTATTAATGCACAAGTCTTGCTTAATTAACAAACAAAAAGCTCACACTTTTTCTATAATTCAGTTGCAACCATGCTTTATCGCTTTCAAAGTGATAGTTTACTACTTCAACTACCTTTTACCTTGCTTCTTGTCCATATTCTTCTTTCTATACATAGTTTCGTGTCAACCTTAATGACTCTGACCTATCTCTTTTCCCTTGATAGTGTAATCAGAATCAACCATGTACATTTCACGCCTTTTTTAAATTTATCTTTGTCATCCAACCTACTACAGAAAGGGTTTTCCTACCTTTCAGAAAGAAAATGCAAGTTAAATTATTATCTTCTCTTTACTAGTTTCTTTATTACTTGTTTTATAGCAAACCATTGTATTTAAGTTTATAAATGCATCTGATGTCTTATCTGGAGAAGTACGAGAGATAGCTTCCCATGACTTGAAGACGGATCAATTTCTATTTATGGGCATAGACATAGGTTCTTTCTTTTGTCTAGATATTCAATATACTTTTATCTGCATTCCTTTGTCTATTGAACAAGCAGCATTCCGTAAAGAGACGGATTCAAGTGTAAATTAATATTTATTGAGTAAAACGAAGCTTGAAAAAAAAAAAAAAAAGATAAAAATAACCGTGGTACGCAGATCCTATTTTCATGTGGCCCACTCTATAGTAAGAAAACAATAAAAACTATAAAAAGGGATAAATACAAAGGTAAGTTTATTCTGTATGACTTACTTAGCGCAAGATATGGTTGATTCTGTTATGGCTATCTATTATGTAGCTAGTCGTCTGGCATGGTTGATCTGTTGTAGGCCATTCTTCTGTTCTACACAAGTCATAAATGGTGCTTTGGTATTATTGTTAATTTACTATGAAGAAAAGCTCGTTATGTGAGGCATCCATCGCTCGGCATCTTTTATATGTGGGTTGCATTGGCCTTGCAGCGTAAGCAAGTAACTTTATAGTAAAAGTTGACTATAATGCCTAGGGTATCATGACCAATTTGCTATGGTAAAAGTTTCCAATGCGAGGTCAAAGGTGCAACATGCTGTATATGTGGACTTCCCTATTCTTGTAGCGTAAGCAAGTAAACCGATGGCAAATTAGACATAATCCCCATTACTGTTTAACTCCATCCAAGAGCTAACTTGTCTTAGAGGTTCAAATGCACAGTCGCTGACTCTTTTTTTTTTTTTGATAAGCTATTCTTTGGTTATGGCTACTTTAAAAATAATAAACATGTCTTTTCATTCCTCATTTATTGTACTTTTTCTATTTTAACCTTGATTTATCTGAAAGTAAATGATGTCTTTTTTAACACTTTGCTTTCAAGTGTGCAAACACAGTATTTCACTAGCCTCATTTACAGTGTTAGCTAGATGCACTTATATTATTTGTATTTTAGGCTAAAAAGATAGAGATAGCTGGAACAGTAACATTTTGAAAGCAGCAAAAGAGCGGGCTGCAGGTTCAATTGACTGGATAATAAAATGATAATTGCGCGATATTATTGTCTCTGTCATTATTACCAAAGTTATCAAGGAATAAATATGCTTTTAATACCTATCAACAATATGGACGCTTATATTATAATCAATAGCCAAATAATACAAATGGATATGATAAAGAGCTTGAGAGTCCTCTAAAGTCAGTTACTTACGCGCTGTATTTGACACTTGATAGCTATCTAATGGTTCATTATGACGAGAGTTATAAAAAATCAAAAGGGATGTTCTCACAGCGATTGCTTTATATCTCTCTCTCTCTCTCTCTTTATCTGCTGTTGTCAATTTCTCGAACAAAAACAAAGATGTTGCTGTGGTCTTTTTATTGTTGTATTTCTGATATTTACAAGATACATTATTAAAGGGTTAGTTTTTCCAGATTAGAATCCCTTCATCATCAACCATTCCTTGATCTCATTGACATGATGTCCCTTGATTATGACATTTTGAGTGATTGGATTGACTTTAGCTACTGCTTCAGGGAAATCCTTTTTCAAATCGTTCACTAAGGCATTAGCATCTCCCTTGATTCTACGCACAATTGTTGAGAGATTCGTTCTGCCATTCTTATATTCAGAATAAACAGGAAGACCCTTGCTGGACGTACGAGAGACAAAGTACGAAGGTGTGGAATAGAGTCTCTTTTGACAAAGGAATGTACGCAACATGAAGAGCTTGTAAATGTATATTGTTAATAAAAGGGAAAACAGTATAATCGCTTCATGCAATGATTTACCTAGATTATATGTATTTGGTTTGTCAAAAAAAAAGGAGGGGGTGCTTCTTTACAAGGCAAAAAAAAATTCATCTACAGTCCGAACGAGCTGAGTGGAAAAGCCACGCTTATGAGGCATAACGCATTTAGGGGCTTTAGTAGAGCCATTTCAAGGCCGTATTCTTTGGTCAGTCCACTATTGTTCAATATATACTTTTATCTATTGACTCTTACTTTGCAATGTTACAAAAGCTGCATCAATCTCTTCCATTATACAAGGCTTTAAGAGAGGGGTACATGTTTTTGTACGTAAAAAAAAATCAATTGAATAATTCTTTAAGGACAATAAAGACAAGATATCTTCTTGAAAGTATCATCAACGAGGTTCAATAGATATCCTTTGAATCAACGATGTAGCTTATGGGTGTAAGGTTTAGCGGAGTAACATAATATAGAGGAAAAAGCCTGCTGTGACTCGGCAGTGACTTTTTTTTATAACCAAATTTTTTCCAGCAGCAGGAGATAAACCTTTCCTTTTGACATTTGATCGATTCAACATGCCTACGACTAGAAAAACAGCTGCTACAAAGAAAACAGAACAGAAGCCTGTTAAGTCAGAAGCAAAGAAACCTGCTGCTGCTGTAAATAAAAAACAGGCAACCAAGACACCTGCACAAAAGCCTGTAGCCAAAAAGCAAGCAAAGAAAGTGAATGCTAAACAATTAGAAAGCTCTGACGAAGAATCTGAGGAAGAACAAGAAATTGAACAAAAGCCCAAGCAAGAAGAAGCTGAACAAGAAAATGGTACAGAAAATGATTCAGAAAATGATTCAGAAAATGATTCAGAAGAAGAAGAAGAATCAGAGGAAGAGATGACTGAAGAACAGGAGGAAGCCTTGAGAAAGAAGATTTTGGGTGACTTGGCTAGCAGTGACGAAGGAGAAGATTCTTCTGATGATGAAGATTTGATTGGTAAAAATGAAGACGTAGTTGCATTGGATGAAAAGCAAATGGAAGATAGCATGAAAGAAACAAAAAAGACATTTGAAGAGAAGAAGGACAAGACAAAGAAGGTAAAAAAAAGAGGCTTGAAAAGTTTTTTGAAATGCTTTACTCATAGCATGTCTTTAGAAGGTGGATACATCAAAACGAGGTGTTGTCTATTTAGGCCGTATTCCTCATGGTTTCTATGAACATCAAATGCAGAAATACTTCCAGCAATTTGGCAAAGTGACTAGACTTCGTCTTTCACGTAATAAAAAGACAGGTGCTTCAAGACATTATGGTTTTATCGAATTTCAAGAACCAGAAGTGGCTGAGATTGTAGCAGAGACCATGAACAACTATCTCTTGTTTGGACATCTTTTACAATGTAAAGTGATTCCACCTGAAAACATCCACGAAAAGCTATTCAAGGGCGCCAACAAAAGATTCAAGATTAGCAACTTTCGTGGTAAGAACCGTAATCGACAGAATAAAAAGAGAAGCGGTGAAGAACTTCAGGCACAGCATAATAAACTTAGAAAGAATGAAAAGCGTTTACGTAAAACCTTAAAGACAGCAGGAATAGACTATGATTTCCCTGGTTACGTAAGTTGAAACCATGGACATATGTTTAATGTGTCGCTAACATCTCTTTTAGACCACTGAAGTTTAAAAGAAATATTCATTTGATTGACATATAATTAATAAAGAAAGCATCTATGATTATAGCATTTATAGACACATGTTCGGTTACTCATTCAGAAAGAAAGAAGTAGGAGTCTAGACAACTATTAAGATTGCATAATTATTTGTTTCAATATTATCGTCTCCTTTAGCTGAGATTCAAACTAGAGCCTGGGGAAAGGAGGAGGGGCAAAGGGGGGTGCTCATCAATAAAAATGCCGCAAACTGGTGAATGTAAATTAGAGCATACGATTTTACATTTCACAGATATTAAATAAATGCTACGCAAAACGTCAAATATTATAAGGATACGGTCGTTATTTCAATCATCCGGTTTGCGTTATTTATACAGCAGCAGATCAGACTTTATTATTCTTTAAAACCTCCTTAAACAGTCACGTCAATAACAATCAAAGATAAATAGTTTATTAAGTACAATCTCACACACACACACACATATACACGCATTTTCAAAATTAAACATTGAATTCCGCCAACTTGGATCCATCGTCATTTTCATGACGAAGATACTGCTTTAGCATCTTTTGAGCAATCATTCGTCCTCGAAATTTATCGAGTGTGACCTTTAGTTGCCTATTCTCTTTATGTAAAATGTTGATCTGATGTAAAAGTAGTTCGTTTTCTTTGATCAGCCTGTGCACTGTCACTCTCATCTCATTGTATTGTCTATTCTTTTTGGCTCTGTATTTAGCTGATGCTGTCTTGTTTCGTAATCTTCTTTCATGAAGAGTAACATCTGGTATCGAATCGAACAATAAAGGAGGTAAAGATTTGTTGGTTGTTTCCGAAAAGTAGTCTGATCCGCTACCAGATTGTGATAAGGAACTTGGTGATAGGCTAGACGCGTCGTCAAAGCATGTTAAAGGTGTATTATTAGAAGTTAAAGTGGAGATGGCCATAGGTTTCCAGTTTTCCGCAGACATAAAGTTTATATTTAAAAACCAGAGAGAGAGAGAGAAGGATGTAAATAAAAAATAAAAATAAAAAAGAAAAGAAAGCACTAAAACATGATATATATTCAAACCGACTTCAGAGTGACATCCCACGCCATATTCCTTTTTTATACACTATGTCTTAAAAAATCGCTCTGGGCGCTGATATATAGATCAATTGCCAATGGTACCAAAAGGGCAAAAGATATAACGTTGATTTCCTCTCTTAACCCGGCGCTCTCGAACATTATAGAACTCGGTTGTAAATGTTTTTGCTTCTTTCCTTATTTTTAACTCCTTTCACTACACCATATCGATGCTTACTTTAAAGTGTTTTCTCTTCATTCTCCTCTCCCTTCTCCTCTTTTTTTTTTTTTTTTTTCTACAATGCAAAATAACTCATTTGATAGATAAGCCTTTCGTATATATATATATATATATATTTAAGAGTAACACATTATAAAGAAACATCGGCAAGTGAAAAAGAGACGCCATTTCTGTAACATCTTGTAATGACCGACAAAAATAAGGAGGCCCATAGTTTATAATAATATTATAATGCTAATTCTTTGTAAATAAACAATAGACAGGCTCATTTATATTTCATACGCACGCTTGTGTAGGAAAGGGAAATAACATGACTGAGCAGGTACAATAACCCTGATGGTGAGCAAAAATATTTGATTCAAGAAATAAAACAAAGAGTTGTTTACTATAAAACTGCATTGTACTGACCAGCCTTCATCGCTCGTCAGATATTGTGTTATCCCTTTTGCCCCCCTCATTCTTATAGAAGTTTATGGCTTCCTTCCCTTTTACTTGTCTACTTTTTTATATAATAAGAGGACCGTCTTATCCATTGTAACTCTAACAATTCAATATGTATTACAAACATTTGCGCATCTGCACCTGCCATGCTTTCTTTGTGCTATAATGTACTACTAATATTTGGTCTGAAGAACATTTGCTCATTGATAGTCATATTCCTTACATCAGTTTCGTTTCGCGTAGTCGAGGAGAAAAAAACTATCAAACAATGCTCAGGTACACACTTTTTTTCTTTTCAAAAAGATACTAATTTCAAATGTATATGTAATAAGCTAAAGAACAGGTGTTCCTATGACTGCGATTTAACTAGGAGCAAATATAACACAATGCAACATTGATAAGATAATATATGCTTAAAGGGCAGGGGACTAAAGTTACCAGCATGTAACGTATTCTAAAAGGAATGTTTATGTCCGACTCAAGCATAAAAGTATTTCTGTCAAACAAGAACATAAATATAAAATTCTATATATCACGTACAAACGTATATCAATACCTGTAAGCAGAATCATTATACTCTATATTTTATAGCAACCATGTATAAATCATTTTTGAACGTTACTCGTACTACTTGGATAAGACGAATAAGACTAGGCCATCTTCTTCTATTTCCTTCTTTCCTTTATTTCATTTACACAGCATATGCATTACTTCTATTCAAGCTAAAAAGACGAAGGTTTGCATGAAACCCTTTTCGTGGTAACCATGTGGCCCTCTTTTCTTCTTTTTTATATGTAAAATAAAGACATACAATGTAAAAAAGCATAGACCATCTCTGATCAATAAGCGGTAAAATTCTTCTAGTTAATATCAGTTGTTGTACAATGCGGTTGATATATCTTTTTTGGAAAAGCCCAAACAAAATGGCAACAAAAATGACGTCTTGATTTAAGAAAAAGCTAACAGTTCAATACATGTTGCAGCTAAAATGAAATAATTATATGACTTAATTCTAATGGGGGGAAATGCCTTGATTCATTAAAAAAAAAAAAAAAAAGAGAGAGAGAGCTAAAGAATAAAAGGCAACTAGCCGGAAATAGCCTAAAACGATCTAATTTCCATTTTAAAGCTTGACAGATTAATAATGGTAAAAAAGTATTAGACCACTTGCTTGTATCACATCTTATTTAATGATTCTATTGTTAAATGGGGTCATTAATACAACCTTTACAGATTATTGGGTTGTGAATACTAGGTGAATATTAAAAGAAATCGAAATAAACAAAAGTCAAAAGGATATGGAAACCAGAATGGCTTATTTTACGAATGACTTCCAAGATGGAATGGAATAATAAATTCGTTTCTCTTTTTGTCATACACACACGTTTGTTGATCTAGTATCAAAATTCTGTCATGTACAGTGTTTTTAAAAATTAATGTCGCACCAAGATGTCGCAGTCCTGTATATTTTGTATTGTAAAAATTCAATTTTTGCGACATAACTTTCTGGAAATACTGTAATTGAACTCTAAATGATATGCATTGGAAGATAGAATGGACAAGTTATTGGCTAGCACGCTTTAAACACATGAGCGCTGAGATCTTTTAGTTATTATCTTGTACGCCTTTGATTGTTTTCACTTTAAAAGACTTGCTTATATAATCTTGCTATAATTGAATTTTTCTTTTCTTTCCCTTTCTTCATTCCTTCCCCCTTTCTCTCTTCTCTTGTTTTCCTGTACAATTTATGGAAAGAGTGTTGCAGCTGGAACAGCTGCCAGTTGATATTCTCATTCAGATCTTTAGTTATCTTGATCAACCTTCACGCTTACAAGTCTGCTTAGTTTCAAAGTTCATGCTGAAGACCTGTATCTGCGTCATGTGGTATGTGCCAAAGTGTACAACAGCATTCGCATTAAATGCATTAATGGCAACAATAAATAATGGCAGTAATAACCTTTATCCTTATTCTTCATATATGTCAGGCCTCAGCTTATCCTTTGATCAAGCAGAGCATATTGACGTTTGCTGTAATACCACCTTGCTATTAAGAACACTATGGATAGAGAATGTGGAATCATTATCACCTACTTTTCTGAATCAGATCGTGCGGGATGTTGCAGAACTTGGTCTCTCCAAATGCTCCAAAGAGACTATTAAAAGTATTTCTGTTATTTTGGCCCGATATAGACAACGATCGAAGCTTGAACAGATCGATATCTATGATTGTTATATGTCTGATCAGATGGTTCGTCAAATGGTGATGTCAACGCCTATGCTAAAACGCTTCAACTACTGCCGATCAGGATTCTTGTCCGATAGCTCGGTTTTTGCTATTGTTGAACACTGTCAGCTGATTGAGTCCCTTATCATGACGTTACCAAGGCACATTGTACAAGCTAACACCGTGACCTTTGCCGCTCTGGAGGTACTTGCTCAATTGCCAAGATTAAAGATATTTGTGTGTAGAGGACAAGTTAGGATCGCAACAAAACAAAACGAGGAATGGATGTATAAGCATTGCCCGTCATTAATACACTGCGATCTTTCATTTGATACATGATACAAACATCCAATATTAGAATTACACATGTATGATAATAGACAAACAGAGATAGACATAGCAAAAGATGAAGTATAGAACAGAAATAAACCACTTCTATTCTTTATTCAATGTACATGTAACAAATGAAGCTAATATGATGCATGCTAAAGACACCAAGACACAAAAAAAGAGGAAGGGGTGCAAACGCGCATTGACCCAAGATGTAGCATGAAAAGTGTAATGTTTATGAGATCTTATTGGCGGTTACCCCATATGTTGTGATCATCAAAAATCTCATCTACAAATTTTCTCTCACACTGTCAAGTATATAAATACACGGCCCTTTTCTTTCTTCCTCTCTTTTTTCCTTCTGCTTCTCTTCTCTTCTTTTATCTTTCTTATTTTCTTATCCTTTCCTCTACATTTCCTTTATTTTAGGATAATTATCTTAATTCTCTTCTCAGATTGGGTCAACGCTTCGTACTCATCATATACCTTCTTTTGTATTCTCGGACATGAGTCGAGACTTTATTGAAGCAAACAATAAAATGTATGCTTTCAGCCATTCGACCATCATATAAACAACCTTGAGTTTCTTTTTTCCAGCGGTAAAAGAACCTTTTTGGAAAAAGTTGGCTCATTTAGTTAGTACAATGCTGTATGAAACCAAAGTTTTTCTCCGCAAAACGAGAATTTTTGTTCCTTTTGGTTACTAAAGTACCAAACAAGAACAAAACAGACAAAGTATATAAAAAAATGAAAAGAAGGACAAGAGTTGTAAAAAGTGTGGTGCCTTAAGACTCTATGCTTTGCTTTTTTTTTTTTTCCTTGTTTTGAGAATGCAAGTCTCAAGAGTAACGTGAGTTGATAAGATTTAACCAATTATCACAATTCCCTATTGTAACTCGTTGTGTTAGTAACACTGAACCTTATTTTTGCAATTTTTTTTTTCTCTAACGTCCTCTTTTCAAATAAAAAAACTTTACTGTATAAACAAGGAAAATCATTCAAAATGGAAAAGATCTTATCACCATGACAATGGTTAATACTTTCTTTATCAAAGCTTGGATCAACACTAGGTTTAGACTGTGTAACATATAGATGATATACTATATCCATATTTGGTAGATAATCATTTCGATTACGATTGGCTAGTTATCTTATGAATAGATTAATTTAATCCCAGAACCAATCATTTTCGAACTAGTTCACTTGGCGTTCCCCACTCTCTTCTGCTTCAAAGATTGTGTGAGTCACTTTATCGATGGAAGAAAAAGGAAATAGTTGCACAAACAACCATATGGTTTAGAATAATAAGGAAGAGGAGACAGAATTAGCTGAGCGAATATGAGTAAATATGTGTGTACTCTACGTTCGCTTGAGATAAAAGTTTATGGATTCACATGATAGGAAGGGTTTGTCGGTTTTTATATATAAATAATATATATATTTTAGACTGTACAAGTATCTGTCATGGCGGCCGTAGTCATAGTGATAGAAGCCATGATATATAAATATTTTTTATATAAATATACACAACATAGTTGTATTATAAAAAAATTGTGCCTCGAATTGTATTTATTTGGGCTTTTTGTTACCCTTGTTTTTTTTTTTTTCATTTTCAGGTGTGTATCAGCGGTATTTAAATTTGTGGTATTACTCACTCTTGCACAAAACTCAACCCAAACAAAAAAATATAAGTAGTGAACCTTATTTTTATAGCCTTTCTCTTTTTTTCTGTCTCTTTCTTCTTTACAATCATTGATAAATTCAATTGTTAGGTTTATTTACCTTTCAATAGTCTAACGCTTTTATCTTCTTTAAACTCTCTACTACTCTTCCTCTTTCTCTCTCTCTCTCTGTCTCCGCGTTTGATGCAAATGGCTGAATCTGACGACTACTTGCTCATGTCCTCTTCGGATATGTTTGGAAAGGATCATCTTCTCTCAAACTTTTTGCAAGATCCTTCTCTTTCGCCGGTTGTCGAAACCAGTTTCCCTTCGCCTGCCTCATCCACGGATTCTCTGGATAGTCCTGAAGGAAGTGATCGTGCCTTTTCTATTGATCCTGCTGTACTTCAGAACTTGCCCCTTTCTGTTTTACAATCACTTGCTGCCATGTATCAACAACCTAATTCAACCGAAAATTTTGATCAATTTGTCAAGTTTGAAGAAGATAAATCAACAAATGAGCCATGTACTGTTTCTCCTACGGCTTCTACTAGTACACCAGCTCCTGCTACGCAAACTCCTACCGCAAGCACTTCCTCTTCTTCCACTCCCAAGTCTAAAGGAAAATCATACCGTCCTCCACGTCAATTGGAGTGTTTCAACTGCCATGTTACCAAGACTCCTCTCTGGCGTAGAACACCGGACAGAGCTCATTCTCTCTGTAATGCTTGTGGTCTCTATTACAAACAGTATGGTACACACCGTCCCCTTCATGTGCGTCAGAAACAGCAAAGTCCCACAAACAAAGAACAACCGGCTCCTTCTAATGATGTCTCTTATGCCGTTGAAGCTGCTGCTCATTTACTCCGTCCTCTTCTTAATCAAAACACAACTCAAGAGAAATGCTTCAAGTGTAACCAAGTGAAGACTTCTCTTCAGAAAGGATCCAATGATGAATTGGTATGCGAGACATGTATTCAAAATGAATTGACTGCTGTTGGTGGAAAACGTCGCTGCTCAGAAGAAATGGAAGGTCAAAGGCCCAACAAGATGCCTATGTCGGAAACACCGGCCTTATTTCCTGCAACTACACATGCTGTACCACAATCACCACCACAAAGTATCATGCAGTCTAAAGAATGGGCCGAAATTGATGACACTCGCTTCAAGACATTGCTCAGTCGTATGAATACACAACAGATGCATGGATTCTTGGGTATGCTCGAACGTCGATGTGCTATCTTACGTTCTATTCTTCTTCCTCAACAGGAATAATCCTTTTTTGCATCTGTATCTTTTTTGTAAATTTTGATTCCTTGTTTATTTGGCTTTCTTTTCAACAAAAGAAGGCTTTGTATATGTTCAACACATACATAGGGTATTATAAACTAATCTCTATGCTATTTATTTATATATTTCTACACTTTCAAAAAATATCTGTTAATTTATTTCTTTAATATCATTTTATACCGTTCAACACTTTCAATAAAACCATTTGTCATTTTTTTTTTCCTATCTGATTCATTAGTAATATCTTCCGATAAATTTCTCACGATAAGAGAACCATTTTATTTTTCGTGTTCAGGAACCATTTGACTTATACGACCTCCCATGACTCATTAGCAAACACAACTTTACGTCCAAGTATAGTTTGGTTTATATTCATACGATTTCATAAAATAATAATCTCACTAAGCTATTCTACTCTTTGATATCAAAGACTGTGTACTTTTTCAAAATTGACTTACAGATAGGATACCCCAACCACAAGCTACTACCTATTAGGAAACAATCTGTTTATCCCAAAACGTGAAGTAAAGTTAATTTCCCCCATTGTTGATGCTTTTGTAGAGCGTACACAAAATTTAGTACAACATTTCAATTTAGAACAAAATGTAATTTGGATATACCATGTCTCTCAACTCTTCACGGGGCTGCACTCTATTATACCATACAGAGGCTTTATCAATACACTATGCGGAATCATGCGGCAGGAAAATGGATGGCCTACACTTTATTTGCACACTGATAGAAAGATGTTAACTTCAGACAGCAAATAATTATAAAAGAGAGCCCATCAGTAGCAAAAGAATGATTAGTAAATCAGTTACTACGTTGATATTAAATACTTATAAAGAAGAGGTTTTATAAGAGAAAAAGAATAGACATTTAAAAGAGATTACTCATATCTTACCCGAAGTGTATTATGGTTTGGGCTGACGATAACCAGCCCGGACAAGCGAAAAAAAAAAAGAGAGAGAGCGAGAAACAAGAGAGGGAGAGCAAGGAAGAGAGGAGCCAAAGGAATGGAAGGGGTTGAATGAATGTTTGGGACCAAAGATTGATAAGAACCAAACTATCCTCAGCTAGCACCGAGTTAGTTTCGATTGTGATCTATAATACTACATGTCAGTTTCTTACAAGATTGAAGTATATGATAGGTCTAAAGGAAAAAAAAAAAAGAAGTCAAAATCAGATTATTTATATGAAGTCTCTAAGAACCTTTTCAGTTACCTGTGTTATTAAGTGTTGACCACATTTATCTTCTTTTCTCTCAAAAAGACAAAACTCATTGCCCTTTTAATAATAAAGAAGACATAGACAATCAACTAAAGTGTAATTGTTATTGGTTTTAAATTGTTTCTGAAAATGGAGTATATAAAAACTTTATCATAATCAGTGTCAATTAGTATAAGTATCAAGTACAACTAAAAGACCTTTCTCTTTTTGACTTTATATTATCTTGTTTTACACTTTAGAAAATTTCCTTGTCCTTAGTTCAATAATGAGGGTGGAATGATAGCTACAAAGGTTCAAGCAATTCGAGAAACTAGGCTAGAACAAGTGACAACTCCAGTAAAAACAGCCCAATGAGATTATGGAGAGTTGGCTCAGAGGTTTTTAAATAGCTCTTAACTTCAAAGAAAAACATATTCTTCTAGTTAGCACATATGTATTCAATAACTCACATCCTCTGTTATGGATACTAAGGTTTCCAATCCAGCAACAGACAAGAGTACCAGGCTAGTTAGATATGGTAGGAGAAAGATATTATGCAATGTTAAAATAAAGCTCAATTGACGCTTTTCAGAAGCGAATATCTCTCTTTTTTGTTGTTCCCTGAAGAGTAAACTGTATATACGCTTTCCCTGCATTTGTTTACAATAAAAGTTAACTTATAATTTGACAGAAGCATTGATTGCAGAGTAGATAAAGAAGTAGCTAGTAGACGTAATCTTGAAGATAATAGGCTGTTCCTGAATAGATATATTTCTTGTTTGAAAATATGAAACAGCACACACACTGTGTGCCATATTCATAAAGATCAAAGATGTCAAATCTTTATTTTGTCTATTTAGTCAGGAAGGGAGGAAGGGACTTTAGTGTTTAATCATTTCCTAAATAATAAAACCTTTTTTTTTCTTGCTCCCTATACATTTTCCATAACCTTCTAGCATCAAATATGCATAGAATAATTACACATTCTTTTTGTGATGACGATCATTCATCATCAAATAAACTTTAACATGTACTAAACACTAAGCCTTGAAGCATGTTTATATACTAAATATAACCGCGCGCCCAAAAGAGATGCTGACAAAGATGCGATGAAGGAACCTGATCAAGTTTTGCTTGAAATGCGAATCATAAGTGACCGCAGATCAATTTGAAGATTAGACCGCGCAATACTAGGAGCCTTGCAGTAAATGAAATTTACTATACTATACTATAAAAAGTCATATAAAATTCCATGGTAACTTTCAATTCAAACTATATCATCATCTATTTCACTAGAGAAAAGTAACCGAAGGGGACACACCTATGATAGCAAACTAAGATCTCATCTTGTGGTAGTCATAGAGTTTTCCATTTGTACAAGTAGGGCTATCTCCTTAGATTCTTTTACCCTGTTTGAAAAAAAAAGAAGGGATCGTCTTCTCAAGCCGTTCGCCCTGTTCCCCTATGCGTAGTTGTGGCTTTTTCCTCTTACTCTCATGTCATTTACTCGGTCGTTAAATATATGATCATACTGTCAGCCTCTACATAACTTATAATAAACTAAAAAGCCATTGCGCCTTAGAGTTACTCTTTGATTTTTTTTTGGAATCAAAGTAGATCCTGCAGGAGCCGCACGAAGATGATGGGTAGTTTATCTTGTACGTGATGGCGCTGGGACTATGGCTTAACATGCTCTAATTTTGCCATCTGTAACTGATACACAAGGCCCTTGAGTGAATCTTCTAAAATGAGCATCTTGTTCCATCCCCTAAGTACAGCTACTGTTTTAAGTATATTCCATATGCCGCGTCTTTGTTGTTATAGAGTGACACAGACCTTCTCCAGTATTGGAGGACTTAGTGTAAACAGGAATGCGTGTGTCCTTCAAACACAGCAGATAGACGCACAGAGTATTTACTCCTGAGTGTAACATGCAATAGTACAAAAATGACAATCTCTTCTTGGTATAGCGAGAAATCAATAACGTATAAAAAAGAAAATAGACTTAAGCAATCCCCTCCCTCTCTCTCTTGTGTGATAATATGGCTTTTATATCTCCTATATGATTCGATCACTGTCTAATATACAAATAATAAATAAGACTTGATGATTTCTTTATCTTCTAATACTCCTCTTGCCTCCCGCTCAGATTATCAAGGGGGAGGGGCTTTGTTATGATAAAGAGTATTATTTGTTGACCTTTAGTAATGTGGCATCAAATTAAGTCGAGAACTCGATCAATTACATTTAGGAAAAAAATGTTATTGAGAAAAGTCATAGTTATGCCTTATTCTCCTTTTCGACGCAACCTTTATTTTCCAAGATTATAATTTGACGTAGCAATAGTACCTCCTATTTCAAGTAAGCTTAGAACCTAAAAGGGGAAGAAGAAGATTGCTATCTCTTAAAATAGGAGAGAGTATCTAGATTCCCTAATTCCGCATGTAGATGTCTAAGAAAATAGTAGCCTGAATTAAACACTGTGAGGATCCAAATAACCCTTTGTAGCTTTTGAATGTAAGCTTATTCTAATGGCTTATACATTTATATACTTTAGACAAACATTAGTCCACAGCTAAGCAAATAAACGGAGAGGCCATAGATACTTAAAAAAGATCTAATTGGTGAGTCAAGTATCCTAGGTGACCTTGTTGATCAATTTCAGGACACATCCAGTCGGACAGTTGGTGTCTTGATGTTGCACAGTATTTATGCAGTGATTTTCCTCCTACTTCACTGATGTGAAACTACATGTATGCAAATTTTATAATAATAATTAATGTAGAGAAACTATGACGATAAAGAAAGATCCAAAAAGAAAGACAGTATAAAGAATAAGGAAAAATTAAAGAATTATAGTTTGCGCGTATATACCCAATCATAAAATTACTTTTTATTTGAAAATAGGAGAGCATCATGTTAACTTGCTGCGTGACGAACTCAAGAAGGTTTCTATTAGTAGAACTATGCATCTACCATGTGCTTTTCTTTGTTTTAACCTCCCTATTCTTTCAAGCATTCAATCAGTCATTAGCCAATCGTAACTCTTGTATGTTTAGCTTTATCTCGCTTCTGTTTTTTGTATAAAAGAAGCACAAAATATTCGTTCTTTCTCTTTCTCTCAACAACTTCTTTCTTTTTTAAAAGAGTAATCTCTTCTTCACTTTCTTTATAAAAACATAAAAAATACATCAATGAAGGTCCTCTCTCTTGGTTTCATCGCAGTTGCCTTTACTGCTCTCTTGGTCGATGCCGCTACTCTCCCTCAACGTCGAGGTCTTATCGATGTGAAAGATGTCAAAGTTAAAGCTTCCTGCATTCTCAACAATGCTGCCAAGAACGCTCAAGTCAAGGACATTGCAAATAACGCAAATGCTCGTGTTTTGAGACGCCGTAGTGCTGTTAAAGCATCTGATGTTAATGTTGATGTACACGACGCTGTTAATGATGCTGCCGAAAACCTCCAAGTTAAAGACATTGCCAACGGCCTCCGTGCCAATGTTGCTAAGCGTGGTCTTATTTCACTCAAGGACGTTTCAGTTGAGGTGAAAAACGTTGCAAATAACATTGCCAAGAATGCTCAAGTCAAGAATATTGCTAACAGACCCAAAGTAAAGGTTGCTAAGCGTGGTGGAGGTTCTGTTGCTGATGTGTCTGATGTTGATGTTGATGTAAACAATGTTGCTAATGATGCTGCCAAGAATCTCGAAGTTAAAAACATTCTTGGCGGGCTCCGTGCCAATGTCTTGGGTCGTCGTGGAGATGGTTCTGTAGCAGATGTTCATGATGTCCCTGTTAAAGTCAATGGTGTTCTCAACAATGCTGCTGAAAACTTGAATGTTGAAAATATCTTAAATGATGCCGATGTCAATGTAGCCAGTGATGGTGGCGACTGTGATAAATGTTCTGGAAAAGGTGGTCATGGTGGTGATGATGGTGGCCATGACGGCAGCGATGACGGTGACGATAATGGTGATGATGGTGAAGACTGCGAAGATGGTGGCAACGATGATGATGATGACCAAGGCGATGACGGTGACGATAATGGACACAATGGTGGTAACGACGGTGACGACAATTGCGAATAGAGAGTTTTTAGATAGTCGTTATGTCTTTACGAGTACTTCAATTATTTTATAAATTTTTAAACTGGCTTCATTTTACTTTATATTTTTGATTTTTTCCCTTTTCTTTAAATTAAAAGCCTTTTATAATAAAAAGAATGTAATCATTAATACTTTTCAATTTTCAGGAGAGGATGATCTACTGCTGATGTTGACGATCAGGATAATCGTTTAAGCGCTGGCATTCAATTTACAATGCTCGGTTTTAATTTTTTGTTCCGCTCTCTTTTCATCTGAAGAAGAAAAAAAAAAGGTGTAGAAGCACTTCATATATTTAATATTATATAATTAATTAAACATTTGAGAGAAATCAGAAAATAAACAAGTCTGTAATGAAGCAGGAACAAACAAAAACAACCTCTGCACCAAGAAAGAAGAAAGCTGCAAGAGCCTGCATTCACTGCCAAAAGGTACAATTTTAAAAAAGATTTTGAAAATGACTAATGATCCCTTTCTTAAATATAGGCACACCTTACTTGTGATGATTGTAAGAATAAGAAATAAAAAGAATCTAAAACACTCATACTAAATAATTAATAGCACGGCCTTGTCAAAGATGTATCAAAAGGAATCTTTCCACCACTTGTACTGACGGTGCTAGGAAGAAAGCAAAATACTTGCAGGATATTGATGGTAGATAACCAAAAGAAAAAAGGGGATATTGTACATTTTACTAATTCCTTTTGTTCAAATAGAACCTGCGAATACACCTACAACAGCTTATAGTCCTCAGACGTCGGTATCAACACCAATGAGTTCGTTCACACAGGGAGAAACAAGCGATTTTCAAGCACAAAATTTTATGAGTGCTGGTAAAAACAGATAAAAAGGGCTTGTATTTATATTGCATTATTCACTTATATCTCAAACAGATGCCCAATCCATATTAAATGCAGCATCCAATAACGCTTTACTTCCCATAGAGAATTACAACTACGGCTTTGGATCAAATGCAACCAATCTCGAGTACTCCATACTTTCGAACATGCTTGGGTCACCTTTAGTTGATACTGCAAGCACTTCAACACCTAATGTTCAACAAAACACTTTAAACAACATATGGGCTCCTTCACCTATAGTAGATAATGTAAACATATTGAGAGGGGATCCTTCATTTCTATCAAATCACAATACCACACAGCTCATGTCCAATGCATCTGCCACCAATGCATTTATCAACCGAAACAATAGTGTCAGCAATAGCCCTGGTAACAACAATAGCAACAATGGTAATACAACACCCAAAGGATCCTCTGTCGCTTCCGTTGCTTCTTCCAGCATGGATACATCACAGATATCTGCCTCAGGTATATCTACTTTATCTGCATACGGTGATGGTGCAGTCGTTGCTAAAGTTGCGAGTCCGATTACAGCAACCACGGGTCCAGCTGTCAAAAGGAGAAATCAAATTATTACACCGGAAATGGCATACGCTAGTGCAACCAAACCCTTTAGTTATGCGGAAGGATACCATTATCTTATCAATTATGTAAAGACAAGGTACATAATTGTGTCTTGTATAAAATAGATCAGTAGAACTTACAAATATCAAAGAATGAGTAGGGAGGATTTGATGAGAATTAGTAGAGCGCTGGCGCTTTTCCGACCTTCTGTCTTGGCATCCATGATGAATTTGACAGAGGATGATTTAATATTTACAGAAAAATGTCTGCAGCGTACCTTATTGGTAAATAATGACTTTTTAAAGAGAATGTATAATAGAGTTGATCTAATTCTTTATCTGTGTAGGAATATGAAAAATTAATTAGTTATTCAGGTACACCAACCGTTGTGTGGCGTAGAACAGGGGAGATCGCCCTTGTCGGAAAAGAATTTTCTCTGCTCACCCAATGGTCTCGAGATATGCTACTTAATAAGAAGACATATATTTATGAGGTATATATGTGTATACAATAGAACGTGTAATAAATGATATACTAACATCATCATAGCTCATGAGCAATCCTTCAGCCGTAGAGTACTGGGAAAAATACGCTCTACATGCATTTGATAATACAGATTCAGCAGTCTATAGTACATGCATCTTGATGAGCCCTACAAAACGAGTAGTGCCATGTACTTTTTGCTTTACAATTAAACGAGACATATTTGATTTACCAAGCGTCATTGTAGGCAATGTAAGTATCAAGAAAATGATTCAATTGATTCAAATTTAACTTGTTGCTGTATAGTTCTTGCCAATTTTGAGTTAAAGAAAACTGTGCACTTTTTTATTTATTTACTCTCTCTTATAGAAAAAATACAACACTACATATTACAACCCCTTCATTAAAATTTTACTTCAATAGTCTTTATTCAACCTTTTCTGTTGTTAAGTTCATCAGAAAATAAATATTTATTTGTTTATATTTTACGACTCTTCACTCTTTGGCCAATGCGACATCAATTCACTTCTAGTGCGATTTGACTTTCCGTAGAGACTATACGAGTAATAAGGGAATGTGTACTGGTGATCATACGTGTCTTCTCTCAATTGATCAATAACAGGAAATACTATTGACATTCTATTATGATCCGTGCTAAGCTGTTGTGGTTGTTGTTGTTGTTTCACGTTTGCTAAACTGCTAAATAACTTTGACAGTCTTTTTGTACCACTGCCATTGCTACTATTTGTTGGCGTAATGAGTGGACTATTGTCACTAGATTGAGCAACCGATCTCCTTTTGGCCAATTTGAGTGAGTTGGATGAAGTAGTAGGAGTCGGCATAGGCGACGTCTTGGGTGTATGAGCAGGACTATTCCCAGCACTTGCTGGATATCTCTTTTGGTCAGCCTGTATCTGCTTTTGGGATCGACGCACTTCTTTATCTAGCATAAACTGTAATTTTTGCTCATTGCTGCGTTCCATCTTTTGCTTCTTTTGTTGTACTCGTTCCGACACTGGAGACCGCAGCATATCCTCTTGAGGGATCCCTTTGCTAATCGGGTCTCTTTTCCAGCTTGCATCGTCGGATTTATCAAGTAAGGTAATAAGCGAGATGAATAAGAGGAGCTCTAACTCCTTGGACTGACTTAGTTCACAACGAAGCATATTATATCCAAGTAAAGAGATGATACCAAAGTATTCATCCTTTAACACACGAGGAAGGTACTGAGCAACACATATGTCCCCTACCATGAGATCAAAAGTAAATTTATGATCGTACTGGTTCATCTTTTTCTTTACCTGTCTTTCTTACTGCTCTGCATTCGAGATTATTACTCATACGACTTTCCCGAACCCTAAAGTAAATATGAATAAAGAGAAAAAAAGCATACGCACGTGTCTACACACCATCTATATTTCTCTCCTTCCCAGATAAATGTCCATTCAAAACCGATCCTTGATGTCTCACGCAACTCTACTTGAATATCCGGTTTTGTTTCGAAATGCAGAATGATAAACTTGGATTTTGTCGAAGCGTTCTTGGCTTGAACTTCAGCCATCACATCAAATGTGATTGGACTAACGAGACTCACGGCATAAATGGAGAGTCTGTGTCTGATCTTGATGTACCGTAGCTTGTTTGTCTTTTTCTCTTTAATATCAACTATGGCGCGGTTTCGAGGATGGCTTGACAACACAAAATGTGTTACTATATCATCGATCGTTAGAACCATTTTTAAAATAGAAAGAAAAAAAGAAAGAAATGTTTTCTGCTCTTTGCTTTTTATAGACAAGTGTAACCCAACACATCACACGGACCGCAGTTACAGAGAAATAAAGGATGTCATGTTTATTATTGTTACTTCTACTACTACTATTACTATTATTCTATCAGTTTCTGAAATAACGAGGTTCATCGAATACATGGTATCTGTGTCCACGCACTCCTTGTCCATAAAACATGGAAGGATATCTTAGTTCTGGTTTAACTTCTTGCTCAGGAATACGATCATAAGACGCCTTCCAGTAATCCTTTGGATTATCGACCACTTGGAATTTACCAGATTGAATTTCCGTATCTGTAATGCCTCCATGACTGATACGAGCATAACCAACACGACGCAAACCTCTGTAACCTACATACTCACACCAACGATCCCAATCAGTAGGGTCAATGTCATTGATCTGACCACCATCAAAGAGCAAGTGATAGATTTCTTGTTGTGGTTTAGTGACTACATAGCCAAGGAACACAAATGGATTTGGACTAGTGCGCATAATCTCTGCCAACTTGGTCGTCTGCTGAATTCTGTCATTGTAGTTTTCGTCCTGTCCGTTGTGGCTGACAATAAAGTCCACAGGCTGACCATAGACATCCAAAGTGGCATGAATGGCGCATGCCAATTCTCCTACAGGTGAGGGTAAAAGATGGTGTTCTGATTTGATAATAGGGAACTTGGAAAGCATTAAGCAACCCCAGGTATGTTTCATGCTTGCAGGTCCCTACAACCAGAATGTTAGACTATGCAATACACATACACATATGCAATAACTTACAAAATCAAGGTAGTAACCTAGTTCTTCTGCAATAGATTGTGCCCAATCACGATTACCCATGATGATTCTCATCGTATCAGATTCAAGGAAACCTAATATAATGAATGATTATCAAACACATCTATTTCTTTTGTTCATTCTTACCAACAACATCCAACTGAAGGTCACGAATGGCGTCACGCATGCGGCGTTCACTAGCCCACATATCATTGTCCAAAGCAAAATGAATAGTCCAAATACCAGCAGTGAATGACTTTTCGGAGGTTGTATAGGGCGCAGGTGATGTGGTATTCATCAGACGATGTGTTGACACCAAAGTAGAAATTCCAATAAAAAAGGCAATTAATATACGAGTCATGAATCGAGCATGCTTCAGTATATGGAACTGAGCCAGTCTCTTTTGAACATCTTGTCTTGCTTGCTTGTTTGCGTTAAAGACGCCCAAACCAATCAGGAGCATAACCGAGCAAAGGATGACATCAGTTCTTTCACGAGCATAGACGCCACCAGGCACAAATTCATAAGCAACAACCCAGACATGTGCCAAGCACAGTATATTGTATGTCATGAATGCTGAGAATAAGGTAACAAAAGGTGATTGCGTAGACAGACCACGGGTCATGGCAGGCATGATGGATGTCAAATAAGTACCCAAGACAAGGCCACCATAAAATGCTGTCCATGAAGAATAGATGTAAAAGATCGCACAAGAGGCTGCACCAACGGCGTACCATCCAAAACTGGTTGTCAGTCGTCGATAAGGTGAAATAGCAAGACCGATGCCAAGAGCGGCAATAGTGGCAATACCCCATGGTACTGGGTCAGGACCATAGTTTGGATATCCATCTACTGTCCAACGCATGATCGTAGAAGAATCGGTATACATCGAATGAAGTGCAAACAACAGGCTACCAAAGCCTAATCCAGCCAAGAGAGAGCTACCAGGATATCTCACAGCAGATTCGTTACTTGATTCTGAACGACGACCATTAGAAAAATCACGCAAGAGAACATCAGCGGATGCAACAACACCAAACACAAGGCCCACGTCGTTCAGACCTCCATTTTGTCTATTCATGATTGGCCAAATGGGATTTTCCGTATACCAAGCCATCTTGACAACGCAGTGCATGATCAGACCAAGTCCCCAGATGAGAACAGAGCGCTCAAGTTCTCCAGTCTGACCATTGGATTCAATCCATCCGGCAACCCAGGCCGTCAAACTCAAACCGATACCAATTGCAGACAAGGTCAAGCGCCAGACAGGGTCAACTTTGAGATAGGAAGCAACACCTACCAAGGAAATCAAGTGAACAAGTCCACGATATTTGTATACGAGTTGTCTTAAAGGTCGAATGACAAGGAATACTGGAAGTAAGGTGATAAGCAAGAATGCTTCATAACCTGAAATACCCATATACCATAATGGGAAGTACCTGAACATATGATCAGTTTAGACACACATACGTTCAAGAATAATTCGCGCATACGTTACCATATCAAGAGAGCCAACGAGGTAAGCATTGACCAGAATACGAATGCTGACAAATATCATGTGAGCATTCTTTTTTATTTTTTTATTTGGTCTATCCTTACCTAAATATGTTTCTGTAGCAAACCCTCTAAGCATAGTCAATGTACGTAAAGTAGAAGCATCTATATTGCCTTCTGGGCTAATGTCATTTTTAGATTGTATTAGCATAAGAAAAGAGAGAAAAGCAAGAAAAAAAGAAAGGTTACTTTACTTGGCTGTAAATGGAACAGAGCTTCATAAAAATTAGTTTTCCGACCGCTTTTTTGTGTAAAGACTACTTACGAAGAAGACAAGGCAGCTGTTGCTAAATTTGGTGATTTGTCAATGATTGTCAATTCAAAGTTCTGGAATTCAATGGCAGTAACTGCATCATAAGCGACATCATATAATATCAAGGACCATTCAAAGAAAGCATAGGTCGTGTAGGCTAATGAATAGAGAAGATGAGACTTTTTTCTCGTTGAAATATAGTCTTACCTCCAGGTATTCTATGAACCTTGTGTTGAATAAAGAAATAAATCATTGGAGGTAATGTGATAAAAAAGGCCGATGTAAGAGATCTTCTCCATTTGACAGCAGTTTGATTAGCCTTTGCGCTTGAGTAAAGAACACCGAGCTGCCATGGTAACGTACAAAGAAGATAGAGTATCATTGCAATGTCGTGAGTAAGATGATCGTCTGTGGAGGTGATATACACCCATCCACCGCATGCAACAGTTCTAATGATGCCCACTGACAACAAAAATAAGCCAAACCCATTTGATACTGTCTTGGCAGATTGTGTTGTATAAAAGTACCAAAGGAATACAAGTGCAAACCGGGGCCCTGAGGTCAGTGCAATGAAGATTTGAAAGATGGCACGAGCAGGGTATCTATCTCCGGTAGTTGCGCTGACACTTGGAAACCATTCCTAATGAAGCAAGGTTAAGCGTCATGAGCCTTCTCTTTCTTCATGTTCCTCATCTTACATCAGGGTATCCAAAGTATTCATTTTGTACAATCTTGTAATAATGTGTATAACATCCAACGGCAAGTGCAATTAAGAAGGCACCTATTGTATATATCAGTTGGCGTGTAAAATAGCTGAGTCAATATATTACTGTATGCAAAAAGAGTATGCGAATAAGAGATATATTTGGCTCCAATCTACGTGTAATTGTGAGCATAGTTCGTTCTTGCCTATACGTATTTTTTTTTTCTTTACTCTTTTGACAATGATTGGCTCTACTTCAGTCATCTCTAAAGCGCAAAGAAGAGATGTCGAAGCGCGCTTAAAGATTTTTAATTCGAGGGTAGTCTTAAAACCCCGCATTTACTATTGATGTATTTTATTCAGGTACATACTCACATTCGCACATGGTCAATACACAAAGCTGCAATGGAAGAAGCGCATAAGGTATCCGTGATATGTATCGTGTAAAATTTTGCACTCTGTAGCTTATACGTGCTATGTTTACTGTGTTTTGTATGCTTTTCATTGTTAATTGTCACGTGTTAATATTAGAACAAAGAAATAATGTTGAAACCACGCCTGTTATGGCTGTAATTGTTGATCCTTACATCGCACGTTACCACCAGAACTGCTTAGATTGGGCATGGATACAAGAACAAGCAATATTTGCATTAAGCGTCATTATAACAGTCATAAAAAAAACCCAATACATACATGTCGTCATCCTTATAGAGAAGATGTCTATAATGGGCATATTAAATATGTAAACATAAATCAATTGATACAAGGATAAAAAGGGCGTTGAAGCATTCTTTCTCCTTTTCATTCAACACAGTTATCACAATGCGTTATATTCTTATCTCTATTACTTTGGTTGCTATTCTTGCTCTTGTTTCTGCCGCTCCTAGCAATCCTAATGATGATATTGTTAGACGAATTGTTACTCTTGTCAAAAAGTCTAACGCCGATGCCATCTATCGCCGCACTTTGAGCAGAGAGACTTTGCTCGATGAATCCAGATTTGTCCGCCGTGACGAAGAAGACGAAAAAGATGAAAAAGACGAAGAAGATGAAGAAGAAGAGCAGGATGAAGATGACAAAGGTGATGAAGATGAACAAGGTTCGGCCTCTCTTGAACGTCGTGGTATCCTTGGAGATGGCCTTGGAGATAGTCTTGGAGATGGCCTTGGAGATGGCCTTGGAGATGGCCTTGGAGATGGCCTTGGAGATGGCCTTGGTATTTAACCATTTCTTGATCTAATTACTAAGATACCAAATAAAATGCTAATAAAGCCATCCTTTTTCACGTTGGAATATAAAATATCGTTTATATTTTGATCTATCATTCTTTTATGTGACTTAGGCGCTCTGGGGCTTTTGGGAGTAAAAGAGTGTGTATCTGTAGGATGAAAGATACGCCCACTTATCTTTTTTTTACTTTTATGTTGATGATGCACTAAGCATATAAGAAATATATAATGATGTTGTGTTATTGAGTAACGAGTCTCACTAATCTGTTCGTGCGAGATCCTGATAAAAGTTGGCTGTGCGTATCTGAGGAAGTCTCTCTTTTTTTTTCTTTAAATTCATGAAGAAAGGAAACCCAATAGTTATAAAACCGCTTCCTATTGAAGTATATGAAGCAAATACAATTTATAGACGAATAATACAACTATGCTTAAGCTGGTTTCATTATTACTTTAAACGTCCACCTTATCAAGCAACATTTCTTGAATTTGGCAATTTCATTTGGGTTCATAATGAACATCGACATCAGATCTATAATTATGGTTTCTTTGGAAAGGGAAGTTTATCGAGAAGTGAACCAACGTGGTTAAGTAGAACAATAGAACAACATAAACTATCTTTGGAAGACGTTACGGTAGAGAGACGTAAGAAGAGAAGAGAGAAAAAAAGGAATGAAGCCATTAAGGATGATCAAGACAAATACCAACCTGATCAGCTGCTGGATCTAGTAGAGTATAAAGACATGGAAACCCTTCAATTAGACCCGTGTGAAGCATATTTTTTGATATTTGCATTAAAGGTGCTTGACATTAGAAATAGTAAACAGAAGCTCTTATCGATTGAACAGTGCTGGACCAAGTTTTGTCAAAACGATCCAACATTTCATTATACATATGCTGTGTATCACTACTATCGAAGCTTAGGATGGGTGCCTAAAAGTGGAATCAAATTTGGTGTAGATTTTGGTAAAAGAGAACACATTCGGACACCTATTCACCTGTCGCTTACAAATATCTCTTTCTTTCTATTAAAGTGTTGTATAAACTAGGACCAGCGTATCGACATGCGGATTATGCGGTAATTATCATACCACTACAAGAGGGGCAACCTGAAGGTACTAAAAGCTGGCAATGGCTATTAAGACTGAATCGTATATGTACACAAGTGAAAAAGACACTAGTCCTATGCTATGTCACTATACCCGAATCAATCAATCATATCGAAAACTACAGAATACAGGAAGTAGTCTATAAGCGCTGGTCAGCTCAAAAGAATAGAGAGTGATACATATTTGATCAAGAACTGTCATTGCATTTATTATACATGTAATTAGATACCACGAACTCTATGTGGCTCATATATTTCTTCGAGATATTTGATATCTTCCTTACTTAATCTTATTTCAAGAGAGCCTATCATATCGTCTATTTGTGACCCATCCGTAACACCTACGATAGGTGCAGTAACATACGGTTTTGATAACAGCCATGCTAAGGCAATCTACTTTGAAATAAGTAAACTACTCACAATATTCTTTCTTTTTTGCTGCACCTGAGCTGGTGAACATTTGTACTTTGCAGCAGTCTTGATAACTCTGTTGATGATGGCGTTATTGTTACTGTCCTCTTCTGTTTGAAAAAGGAAAGGAATAGACATATCCGAACTTGTACGTACTGTCTTTCTGTTTCTACCCGCCAAATAGCCTTTAGCTAAGGGTGACCATGGAATGATAGCGATGCCACTGTCTTGGCAGTAAGGGATCATCTCGCGTTCTTCTTCACGATAAAGAAGATTGTAAAAGTTCTGCATAGATACAAACTTGGTCCATCCATTTCTTTCAGCTATAGCATTTGCTTTTTGAAATTGCCAAGCATAACCTGAGCTTGCACCGATATATCTGACCTTACCAGAACGTACCAAATCATGTAATGCTTCCATGGTCTCCTCAATCGATGTTTGCTTTAAAAAGGACGTTCATGAGCATACAGATATATGTATATATGCTACAATCAAGAACTCACAGGGTCAAATCTATGGATCTGGTATAGGTCAATGTATCCCACACCTAATCTCTCAAGGGAAGCATCGACAGCATCAAATAAATGCTTTCGTGATGTGCCTAGGGTATTGATATATTCAAAGGTGGATTCATTTTGTCTATCCCATGAACACTGCCTTGATACATCATCAAAGACATTGAAGAATACTTTAGTTGCTATCACAATCTGAGACCGAGGTATATCAAATTTCTTGATAGCCTTTCCCAACAAACGTTCGCTTTCACCATTTGAGTACATGTCTGCTGTGTCAAAAAAGTTGATACCAGCCTTATAAGCCTTTCCAATCAATTTCAAAGACTCTCTTTCGTCCTTTACCCAGGCTTTCCATCGAGAAGAACCAAAGGACATACAGCCTAAACAAAAACGTGATACCTAAAGTCAAGTTTTTTTTTTTTGTTTTTTAACTGGTGTATTATTATTTGCTTTTCATTGTGATTTAATTTACTTTCATTCCCGTTTTTCCAAAGGGAACATATGACATCTTTTGAGCTGATTTGGATTCTAACGGCATTTTAAGATGTATACAAATGAAAGATTTAATGACTCCCTTTTATATGAGGAGCAGAATAGGGAAAGTGCTATCGTAAGCTTGTTTCCATTTTAGATATTCTTTAAAAGAGTACACGTATCCTTTCCTAATTTGTATCACACAATTAAACAGACAGACACACACACATATATAAACACGTATTAGTCTTCAAGAGACTCTAGAGATTATAATCATTCATCCACGTGGACCTCTTTATTCTACATGCATCATTATAAAGGGTAGCAGTAAGGTCAGACAGATTAGTGATTTTACTACATATAAAGAGGGAAATGATATGATCTCTCTATTGAGAGAATATAAACAATAATGTAAGTTTGTGTCGTTGTTTTTAAACTCGCCCAAGAAAGACAAGTAGAGAGAAAGAAAAAAAAAAATATATCCCTTTTTTTTAACCTTTTTCTTTATTTTTTTTATTGAGTACAGTAACACATTTATATATACACACGAAAGAAAGAAGGGAAAAAAAAGAGTAGGAATCTAACTGATCATTTAGTTTAGACATGACTTCTGTTGACCAGTTTTCTGATCATAGAAACGACACTATTGCTGATCAACCAATGATGGGTAAAATCAATAATGACGATTTAACTCTTCGAGCACTCGTGTCAACAAAAGAAGCAGGTGTCATTATTGGAAAAGGTAATAAAAATAATATAGTAATAATAGTATATAAAACGTGTGTACATCTGTAGGTGGAAGTAATGTAGCAAAAATAAGAGAATCAACTGGTGTAAAAGCAGGTGTCTCTAAATCAGTTCAAGGTATACCAGATCGTGTGTTGACTATTAGTGGCACTTTACAAGGTGTTGCCAAAGCCTACTCACTGATTGCAAACACATTATCCCAGACATTGCCTGCCAATAATATGCACATGATTCATCTTCGTCTATTGGTATCTCATAACTTGATGGGCTCTGTCATTGGTCGACAAGGTGTCAAAATCAAGCAGATTCAAGATACTTGGGGAGTTCGTATGGTAGCATCAAAGACACTGCTGCCTCAGAGCACAGAGCGTATTATAGAGATCAAGGGTACCGTCGATGGTATCTACAGCGCCATTTTGGATATGGGACGTTGTCTGATGGAGGATAAAGACAGAGCATATGGCACCATTCTATATAATCCCATAAAGGCTATTCAAGTTGCTCAGAGTACTGCTGCTACTGTTACAGCTGCTACTGCCAACACTAATACTACTACTACTACTACTACCGCACCACAGAACAACAATTATTCACCATCTTCATCAAAGCATCATCAACAACAACAACCAGCAGTAAGGTTAGATGATCCAGCAATACGTACTCAAAACATTTCCATTCCGGCAGATATGGTAGGATGTATCATCGGAAAGGGTGGTGCCAAGATTGCAGAAATACGTAGACTTTCAGGATCTCGAATTTCGATCGCAAAGATGCCCCATGACGAAACTGGAGAAAGGATGTTTACGATTCAAGGAACTCCCGAAGCAAATGAACGTGCGCTTTACTTACTTTATGAACAACTTGAAAACGAAAAGGAACGTCGACTTCGAAGTGTCTTGTCGGATAACTTGATTGAAAATGAACCAGTATCGTCTTTGCGTTCGTAATGTATCCCTTCTTTTTTTTGCTTTTCTTTATTTCTTCATCCCCTCCCAAAAAAACATGCTCCCCTCAAAATATATGCACACAAACACACACATATCAATGTTGCAACTAACCAAAAAAATAGCCTTCCCCCCCTCTCTCCTCCCTCTCTTCTTTCCTCTGTCCTTCAACAACCAGTTTATTGTATGATAGTAAAACGACGAATTAAAATTCCTAATAATATTCCATAAATACAAAGACTGCATAATCTGACAAAATACACTATAATTCGTTTTTTTAAATCGGGTGCCTTTTCCTTGATCGGCATAAGAAAGAAGGCTAGGATGATACCAGATGCAAGCCCACCCAGATGAGAATAGCTATCCACTCTATTTGTGGGGATTAGTTTTTTTTTTTTTTAAAAAAAAAGAGAAAGATGTCTTTATTCAACGTACCCTGGCAATAATCCAAGCAAAAAGCAAACAAAGGTTACCAAAAAGAGTTTTACAAAACGTTGTAACCTCTTCTTTGTACTCTTCCAATGAACTAGCAAATCAATATACAAATACCCCAAATAACCAAAGAGCGAACTGCTACAACCAAGATATACTATATATATAAAATCAAAAGTTGAGAAAGAGGCACTTTTTCAATATCCTTATCGTTTTGTTACCAGTCAGAGGCTCTGCAAAATTTGCACCAAGAGCATGTCCAAATATGCCAGAACAGATAAATAAAACTAGTCAAAGAAGAGTTAGAGATACCCAAGTGGCAAAACTGTAGTTGACTATTTGTACTAATTATTCGGTTTTACGTGATGTTCGAAGTGAATTGATCGCTTGTTCGAGCTTGACGCTTATGATCAATAAGATCGCTGCATCCAAGAATAGATGGATTATCCCGGTATGAAGGGCCAAGGGAGTCGCAAATCTGACGACTTGATCAGGCACACCCGGTAGACGAAAGGGTATCATTCCGCAAATGTCCTCAAGCGAGCAACTAGTGTTAAAGAGGGCAGGCGATGAAGGAGCAAGGAGACTGAGTGTTTCATTCATTAATGTTGTGTCCAAGCAAATGTATCGTTGACCTGTTGGCATGGCACTGACAGGCTTCATACAGGGTACAAATCTTGCACCTGTCTGAATCATGGTCTCAACCGAGGGTCCAATCATACTGTTGAGGGGGTACAGTTCAAAAAATTCCCCTGAGGTTTGTCTGTTTAGCAAAAGTTCGCCTGAAAACAAGATAATCAAAATAACTAGCCATAGCCAGCTAAAGAGTGGCCAGTGGTCATTCTCGGTTGATGGTCCAATAGAGATGTACCGAAGTATGTTACATTCGTCTTTATTATTCTCTTCCTCAGGTGATTGTTCCTCTTGTTGTTGTTCTATGGGTATAATCAAACTTGGTGGGCATTTTTCTGTTCTTTGTGTGCGTTTTACGAATTGTACATGACTCAGTTGACGCCTGTGTCTTGCTCGTCTTTTCTTGACGAGTTCCTCTAGAGCGGCTTGTTCCGACATATATATACAGCATGTAAATAAGAAAAAGAAGAATAAAACCATTTATTGTTAGGTTTCTTTTTTAGTTCTACCCCCTTTCTCTACTCCCTTTCTCTACCCCCTCTCTTTCAATAGGATGTATTTATGAATATATGAAAAAAAAAAAACACATTATTTATTTGTATGTGTGTGAGATGTATATAATAAAAAAGGGGAACAATTGATTAAGTAGATCTTTGTCGATAGCATCCATGACCAAAGCTGAGAGGAATTAACTTGTTCAATTCTGATTTAGCAACCACTGATAAATCATGTGCATCCAATACGAGCAAGAATGAAGTGTCTCTGGATGCATCCATCACAACACTAATCAACACACCCGAATCTTCTTGTTCATCCTTTTCGTCTGATAATTGATCTTTAGGCTTTGGCACAAACTGTGCTTCACTAGGGTAACAATTTTCCTCATGCCAAGTGGCAACAACTGCACTATTGTCCACATCCTGCATTAATTGTGATTAATAACTAATCAAAACATGTATGCAGCAACAAAAAACTTTTACCAATTTTACTATAGAATCCCATATCTTGCTGTTACCCGTGTTGCCAAGACCGTAGACAAACGAGTACTTGCGCATTCTGTAATGCGGATTGACTTGGGGTAACTCAATAACGGTATCTGATATTCTTTCATACTTGATGATAGGCATCCAAGCATGCCATCCACTTGATCCCGTCGCGTTCTCCGGAAGATGAGACTGGCCAGTGATATAGTTCCAGACAGAACCTATACGAGAAGTAATGCCAATGGTTGAAGGGATGTACGAGTTGTTGGCCAGATAAATCTTGTTTGCTTCCTGTCGAGGGTTGCTTAACACAAATCGTCTGATTTCAGAGGATGGCAAGCGGTCCATGTTGGGATCCCGCAGGTTCTCTGTGGACAACTGATGAACGATCTTGTCGTCTTCATAACATACTAAATCCACAACAACATTGCCATGTACATCCTCATAAGCATTCACCTGGTTTAAGGAGAAGCATGCACTAGATCGATAACAAGCAATGACGTCTTTGTCTGTACGAGAGATGACATAGAACAGGGTGGGTTCTGAAGGGTAAAATGTGAATGAGTCGAGGACACTTTCATTCCATGCGAATCGAACAGCGCCCGAATTGGCCAGCATAGGATGAATGACCATGATGATATAGTTTGATGTCAAGGCAAACCCATTAACCCAGCCGGTAGGTGCATTCCAGATAGAGGCAATCACATGTCCCTTGGGTTCTTCCTTTGATACAGAAAAGAAATGGTATCGGGTCGTTCGATAACCAATCTCCATTGTAAAGTTGATATATTCACCCGTTTCAGGATCAACCTGTCCATTAGGGCAAGAACTATACCCTTTAAACTCAGGGTTGACCTCATCCCAAGTCTGAATACGAGAAGGACTCAGGTCAAATGGATCTAGTTCTTGAATCTAACCAAAATGGTTATATTTAAGACAACATTTCTTTATCCCCCCCCCTTGAAACTTACATGATTAGCAAAGTCTTGACAAAATAAAAGTCCATCAAGACCAGGCATTTGTGTCGTCACACGTTGACCACAAGGAACACGGTCAGGTTTTAATTTTTTGCCGTTATTTAATAGTTTGATGAGCATCGTTTGGTTAGGGTTCGTCTTGAACAGACCTGCAGGGAAGTTGGGTGCATATCCATGGTGATCACGAATTTTTTCAATAAGACGTTTTGTTGGTAAACGCTGACGATATGTAATTGTGTTTCTTTCTCCATTAAAATCAAATCTGTTCACTAAAGGAAGGCTATAATCCAATACTTAGTTTTCCCCTAAAAACAGAAAGACGACAACTTACGCATCAAACCAATGGCCAAGAGTAAAAGTAGCTGTTGCACTCTGAAGGATACCATCGATCTCTACTTTCCTTGTATATTTTATATCATAAACACCAGGACCGATGGTATAATGTTCACTGATAAGCCAAGCAGGAAGGGTGCCATTCACTGTTAGATCTTGCACTTGTTGAGATTCAGTTGTATTTTGAAAGCCCTTTTTTGTACGTAAAAAGTAATAAGAGATATATTTTAGCATATAATATGTGTATATATATCACCTTGGTATGTGAAGCACTAGCTGACTCACTTGTAGTTGCGTCTGAAGCAGCTCGGCTTAAATTAGGTTGATTTTGACTATTTAATAAAGATCTGTCTTCAACTAATGCGGCATCTTCTTGTGTCACAATTGGTTGAAGAGGATGTTCGGCTTCTGGTTGAGGTTCAAGAGTAATACTAGTATCAATATCTGTCATTAGTGGAGTAAGAGAAGAGAAAGGGGAAGGATATAAAAAAGAAGACCAAGATAAACAGTAGAGAAATAGAAGGAAAAGCGGCTTGCGGAGTTTAGGAAAAAGCCCACTGCAGTTCTTTGATCCAAATTTAGATAATTTTTCAGCCTACAAAAAAACAAGACATAGAAACATGCATTATACAGTAGAGCCATAAGCAAGTTTTATATTCTTTTATATCCTTTTCAGAGTTGGGTATCATAATGATAAACAAGTATCTATTTATAAAGATAAACTTGAACTTAACACCAAAAAGTGGTCATTTCATATTACAAGACGACAAACATGGAGGGATGCTTACTGACAATAATAATAATAATAATAATAACAATACTGATCTATATCAGTATATAGTAAAGGCATATTGCAAGAGGTATATGGCCTGAAAATACAACAGGTCGAACTAGTACATTTCCATTTACGGGAAATTCTAGATTTTGCAATGAACTGGCTTGTTAAAGACGCATTGATCATACAGTCTTGTTCTCCAACTGATACTATCAAAAGCCAGATCAAGCATTTACAAACACTACTTTTTACAACTTTTGAACTGAATTTTAAACATAAACTTTTATTAAAGATATCGCATTGGGAGATACAAGAAATCTTGTGCCCTTCATCGATAATGATCTCCTTTAGGTGCTTGTCTTTGCTTTATTTATGATTGTTGAAAAGGAATTTATCAGTAAGATCATTAATACAATAGTATCTTTTATTCTTACCTGAAGAACATCCTTATATGGTCTGGATTTGTACTCAAACGAGCGTAGTCAACGACTACAAGCCTAATCTTCTTGTATGACATCGAAATATACTCGATCAAGTCTATTGTTTTTGTTAAAACGAAACAAACCTAATACTGTATTAATTTACCTTGACAGTTTCCTGCGCTATTTTTGATGTCGTATTTTGTTTTATTGTTAAGGTCACGCCCTTCGATCTTCTCATCTGCATTGGTATTCCAGCTTACGAACACATGCTCGCAGAGGCACTTGGTTTTTAACTTTTGAATCTGCAGATTCAGCGAATTTTCAACTGCGGATTTGCTTTCTTTAGTCTTTGACTTTCTTGCATATCCAATTGTTACAAAGTCATTGATCGTTGTTCTTACAAGCAGTCTGAACTCTTGGATATTCGATATGTCTTCCTGAAGAATGTGTTGACGTTTGATTTGAAATAGACTATGATTAATCAATAGCTTCCAAGTATATCTTTTTATTTGGGTAAAAAAGAAGTGAAGAAATACAAATTGTTAATACGCGACAACAATATACACCACATTGTAGCACAGATTATTAGTGTGATGTCACTCTGTCTACAGGCTCTTTTATATATAATATAATTTGGACAGTACCTGTCCAAATTATGATAAGCTCTTTGAATACTCTATAAGCCAATATCAGTGCTAAATACAACACTTCCCATGTGAACGCTAAAAAATTATGTTTAGTTGTTTTCGATTTAAATTAAAAAGAAACCCTCTTTAAGCTCAATATGCTATACCTCTTAACTCTTCTTTTACAACGTTTATTTCTCTTCCTCTTTTGCGCTCATTGTTTATTTGCTTTCTCTTAGTAGCTCCCCAAGAGAAATCTTTGCCCATCCAATCTTGCAATTGTTCGACTGTACATTCGGAATTGCTTCGACAGGCATGATCAATTTGGCCAAATCTAAAACTGCCCTTCTGGACTGTGGCACTAATACTAATGTAAGTTACCATGCATTTAATTTTACAGCCGTTTCAATGCCAATGAGTGATTTTCCTTGACTGTTGCGTTTTTTACAATACAAATAAAAAATACGCCAAAAAAAAAAGCCCTTTGACATTGGAACAATTGTTTTCATATATATTAGCGTCCTACTTGTTATAACAAATGATTCGTTCGTGTCCTCTGACTATGTTTCTGGTACCAGAGTTTCTTTTCTTTCAGAAACAAATTCACCATACTTCCATAGTTCCATTCTTTGTTTCTTCTTTCCTATCGCAACAGCCAATGTAAGATCTCCATTTGCCAAATAAACTGGGATCAATCCAGCTGTGTCAAGATCTTTTAATGATTTTTCTGCGTTTTCAGCAGTTAATTCTAATCCGTAGATTGAACAGGCAGCCATTTCTTTGGTGGGAATCATATTTTGCTTTTATTTTAAACAGAGAAGAGGTGTTGTAAGGCTATCAAGTCGATGGCTTGCGAATTACATTCTTTATTAAGAAGAGCTGAATATGATTAAAATAAGACGCGTGTTCATTTTATAGCAAGAGAGAATCTATGACTGCTATTTATATTAATGTTGTCAATGTGAATATTGTTGTCAGTATGCTTATTCCTTTCAGATGCGATAGAGGAATGCAAAATAGAATGTATGCTCTACTGTAAGATATAGAGTATTATAATGATTGTCTCATCAAATACGTCAATTTGAAACGGAATATGCTAGTTAGCAGGGCATGGTCCGACCATGCGGGTGATATGAAATCCATCGTGGACTTGTATCGCATGGTGTACAAGTCAAGAGAGGAGAAAAAAATAATCCAAAACAGATGTTTGCGTACCGCGTCTGAATGTGGGACTAGATTCTTGATCAGATAGACAATTTTGATAATTGTTGAGCAAGTAATTGTGCCATTGGGATTGGGACGGAGCAGCATCGTCAGCGGAGGCGACATCATCAGGATGATAGTTAAAATCTCCGGCGGTAATGGTGCGAGAAGGAGGGTTAGTTTAATCAAAATCATTATTTGAGGTGGTAGATTGGGAGAAAATTGGCAAAGTCAGCACCGAGCGATAGAAGCGTTGTCTATCTGAAAAGGTCGCTGGGGCATAAAGTGCGATAATATGGAATAGGTCAAACAGTGATTGTTAATGTTCGGCTTTGCAAGCAATAAGGCGTTGATCAATGATGATATATAGAGGGGTGATGGTAATGGCTGGGTTAAATGAGATAATACCACAATGTCGGCTCCAAGTCGCAGATGACGTACGGAGCAGCAGTTCGAGTGTGGCTATAGAGTTAGGTGTAGAAGCGTGGGATTCTTGAACAGTAAGTATATCGGAAGACTGTGATCGAAGAAATCTGATAAACTCTTGACGAAGTTGGGGCTGGGATTGTTTGATGAGACTGCGACAATTCAAAGATGCGATACGGAGTGTACCGGTCTTAAAATTGTGGTTAGAATTGCTGGAGGAAGGGTTAGACGAGTTAGTGGGTAAGTGAGATGTATGAGCGAAATTATAATTAGTAGTATTTATGTTAGTAGTCATGTAATTCATAATATAAGTGATAGATTTGGCGGTTTGATTTTATATGATATACCAATAGAAAATGGTGGCGTTATCGTGATCACTCTGTGTTTGTCTATTCAGTAAGAGCAGACTCAGAAGAAAGATCGGTAATAAATCCTAGTTTACGCAGATGAGAAGAAGGGATACCTTTGTTACTTCTTGGGGAGACACGAAGTGTGAGGACAGGAACGTTTGCAGAGGGGAGTGGAGCAGAAGATGTAGCAGATGAAGCGGTCTTCAATGGCGTCGACGCTTCGATCATATCTATGTCTGTGTCTTCATAAGAAGACTCTTCATCATCCCTAGATATATGAACTTCGGTATTGTCTAAAGAATCTTCAAGAGATCCATCAGCGTTCATAAGAGTATTGCTTAAAAGATATATCTTTCTGGTGTGCTTCAAATCAATTACATCATAATTGGCTGCGTAACACCAACCATCAAATTACTCTGAAACATACTTTTTTTTTTTGAAAGCAGCCAACAAACCGCGAATAGCTTATGGAGGAAAGAATATGGCAAGCTTTTAGTATTAGTAATGTGAGAGAGACGATCGGAATAATCTTACACGGAGCCAATCGGTTTTCAAGGAACGAGGCTGCGAGTCGTTCGCTTACGTCCTTCATTACCTAATATGGACAGTCAAAGAAAAATGCATACGTGAGCAACTTACTTTGAAGGAAACAAGCGTACGTAAACCATTGACGGGATCCTTTTTAATAAATAAGACAAAGACGATTGATGCTTTTACTAATTGTAAACTTTTTCTTCTTTCTAAAATATGTCTAATAGCGATACAATTACTGGTTGGGCTTCTGTTGGCAAGGGCAAGCCACTTGAGCAGATGCAATTCCCAATGAAGGCTTGGGATGATAATTCTGTTGAGATGGATATCACTCACTGTGGTATCTGTGGTAGCGATGTTCACACTATTGGTATGTATATAAGCGGCATTCTTTAAAGATCAGTGACTGACCTTGCTATTTACAGACTCTGGTTGGTTCCCCACTGATTATCCAGCTATTGTTGGCCATGAAATTGCTGGTGTTGTCACAAGAGTAGGAAAGAATGTGACTAGAGTTAAGGTCGGCGATCGTGCTGGTATGGGCGCTATATGTGGTGCATGCGGACAATGCCATTGTTGCAACAAGGGTGCCGAAAATACCTGTTTGAAAGGATCAGTTTTGACCTATAACTCTCGCTGGCCAACTGGTGAAAAGACTTTGGGTGGTTATGCTGACAAGTGGCGTGGTGATGAAACGTTTATTTGCAAGATCCCTGATAATGTTTCCAACGAAAATGCTGCTAGCTTCTTGTGTGGAGGTGTAACAACTTATGCTCCCCTCAGACGATGGAAGGTCGGTCCTGGCTCTACCTTGGGTGTTTTAGGTATTGGTGGCCTTGGTCACTTTGCAGTCATGTTTGGTAAAGCATTAGGTGCCACTGTGATTGCTTTATCATCCAGCAATAGAAAGCGCGATGATGCCATGAAGCTTGGATGTGATGATTATGTTGTCACAAGCAATGAAGAAGAAATGGCAAAATATGCAAACAAGTTGACACATATCATTTGTACTGGTGTAGGAGAAGATTTCAAGTGGGAACCATACTTTAACCTCTTGCTTCCTGATGGTATCTTCATTAATGTCAGCGCTCCTGAATTCCAATATCCACCCATCCCCATCTTCCCTCAACTCATGAAGCAAATTGTCGTTGTTGGCTCTGCAGTTGGAAGTGTTAAAGATTTGGACGATATGCTTCAATTGGTATCCGAAAAGAACCTCAAGGCTTGGTACAAGAAATACCCAATGTCAGAAGTTAACAAGGCCATTGAAGACTTTAGAGCTGGATTGCCTAGATTCAGATTCGTATTGGAAAACTAGATAATAAATAACTTTGTAAATAAGTATCATTTAGCGTCTCTAATAAATTATGATTTAAAGACGATGTTGTGCTTTATAACTATTTTATTTATTATTTATTATTTATAATCTAGAAACATGCACTTTATAATAATCTGCTAGCTTAGAAACCAAGTCTTTGACACCATCAATCTCTGCTTGTGTAGCTCCATTATGGGATGCACCATAAAGATGGCCCTTGAGTTGTAAGGGTACATTTTGAACCATTAGACTTGATACAACCACTAAGCTTGTCTCTTTTGCATTCAATACGGATGATTCAGCAAGTGTTGGACCATACAAGTGATGGAGGGCTGTCTGTGCTAGATCTGGATAAGCATTATACATGTTATTGTACACCTTGTCTGTGTGTTTATCATATATTTTATCAAATAATGCTTTTCCTCTCTGCCTCTCATTCTGGACATCCGACCAAGTCTCTTCTTTTCTGGTATAATATGTAAATACAAGACAATGGTATATATGTCATCTTTACCTTAATGGCTTGTTTGGTAATAAGGCTTTTATCTCTTCAGGAGTAACCTTGGATAATGTTTGAAGAGCATTAATGGTCTAGATGAATCTGTTATCAACTCATGTTGACATATATATGCATTTTTGTTGACCTTGGGGAATCCAACAATAACGTGACTCTTGAAAACGCCTTCTCTCAGCCTTAATATGATTTTAGAAACCAGTCTGTTTTTCTCTTCTCGTGTTTTATTTGGTATCTTATTCACATTATCCGACACAATATCATAAATATGTTGAATGTCTTCTGGGTGATTAACTGAAGACATGACCACTGCCTTTGAAATGAATGAGTAAAGACATGAGCTTTTGTTTGTTAGAAGCAACTCACAGAAGCAAGATACCAAATATCTTTAATAATATCACCTCCTTGTTCTGAAACTTGTAATAGTATATTCTTGATTGACATTGTAAGATATTAGGAAGAAGAGGAAGGAAAGATTGTGAGAATAAGCTTTATATTGCATTTTTAATGTCAGTTTAAATACAACCTTATGCTTTTGTTCATCCATGTTTCTTTTTTGAAGATAATCTAAAGTCCTTTTGAACCATAAACAAAGATAAATAAAGCCAATGCATACCAATAAAGATTCATAGACACTATACATTAATATCCTCTTTTTTCATAAACAAATTGATCTTTATTACTTTGTTTATTGTTTAAAGAAATAAGTGGGGTGGGGACGATGTTTTACAGCAGACAAAGAAACCAATGCAATTTCTAATCCAGATAAGGGGTTTCGACTTATGGGGTAGCTGACATCGTATGAGGGTGAATAGACAAATCATCTAAAAGAACGTTTTACTCTATCTCATTTACATCTGTTGGGGGGAAGGAAATGTTATCAAAGGACATAGATATCAATCCTGTCAGCCTGTCAGAATCATACGTCATCTCAACTGTAGCCCCACTCTTAGAATTATCAATTGATAACCATGAAAGTAATAGAATGTTTGACATTTATGAAGAAATGCATTGGTTTGCATTGAAAGAAAGAAAGAGATTCGTATCTTGACAAGTATGAGTTTATATGTATATGTCATTAAATAAATTTCCTGTGCATGTATATTTTTTATCTTTTTCTCTTTAATGGCTGATTCAACAACATTTAACAAATCTGACTTTTCTTTCCTTCAAGACTTTCACAACATAATAGATCTCATACTAACAGGAAGCAATCAAGATGCTATTGGCAAGGCAGTTGCTAATCTAGAAGAAAAGTTTGTTCATGCCAGACAAGTTTTGGAAGAATTACCTGGTTTGCAATATGTACAAGAAGAACAAGAAAGGATGTATCAACAGGAACTACAGTTGTTAGAACATAAAAAGAAACAATTAGACACATATCTAAATTCGCCACCTTTCAAAAAAGAGCAGCAGTAAAAAAGAATGTTGTTTATTTTATTCATCGCAATCATCAGAATCAGCCTCTTCATCACTCATGATACCAAAATCATTTTCACTTCGTACGTCTTCATCATAAGCAGGTGCGCTTTGCTCAACTGAAATGATAGGACTATACTCTTTTGACATCTTTTTTTTTTGTTGATAGTTAATAAACAACAACAAAGTCAACGTAATTCTTTTATACCTGGGTTATTTGCTCGCATAGTGAATCAAACTCTTTCGCATTTCGGCAATAAAATCCGATAAGCATTGAGGGATCAATACTGGATATGTGTATCTTGCGTGGAATAGTGCAATGATAGGTATTAAAATCTTCCTTTGTGTACTGTGAAAGGCTTTTTGTTTCTAGTGCCGGTCTAGAATAATGTGGATCGAGATAGATGAGCTCATCCCCTTGAAGGCCGATAAAATAAAGAGAAGAGTTTGGACGTCCTCCTGCGATACCAACGAATGAAGGTATTTCAAAACACGACTTTAAAGCATCATAATAGGTTGGATGAAGTGAGTCAATACCCAGACGTAAGGCTATGAGTATCAGCACAGGCTTGAAGCTAGTTGATTTGATGGATGCTGATTGAGGAGTGCTGGCATCATATAAATGTTTGGCTTCCTCTCTTCCTTCTTTATCTGCTAATGATGATAAATAACTGAAATCTCCTCTTGGCTTTTTCCCTGTTGCGACATCATGCACATCATCTTTATAAATAACACCGTCCGTTGTGATATAAACAGATAAATTTGCTGGTGTAAAATCAGATACCAACGCTCTAAATGATTATTTTTAGTGAACCTAATTCTGATGCGCATAAAAAAATCATGATTTTTACTGTATCACTTGGCTAATTGTGCTTGGTCCAAACCATTCACCAATGTTTTTACCAAGTTGCTTTCCTAATAGTGCGATTCTATGTATCGAAAAGGGTGCTCTGGGTGATAACTCATCTAGAAACCAATGAACGATCTATATAGAATATATATATATATATAAGTAAATATAAACATCATCATCATCCACTTCCTTTACTCTGCTATACTGTTTCCATGTTGTTTGACTTTGATTTTGTCGTCTCCAATCTGTCACAAAATAAAAAGAATGAGAATTTACAAAAAGTAAACAAAATTCGCATTATGATATACCTCGTCCCAAGAAATGGATAACAAGCGTGTTTGCTAATAGACTTTGTCCACTCCTTAACATGCAGCCCCAACCTATGTCTGTCTTGTGATTCGATGGTCGAATAGGTGGATAATTATGACGATAAGTCATCCATAATCGGGAAGTAAAATCATCATAGAAATCAGGCGGCCACAACAGATACATGTTGCTGTTGTACTCTTCTTCTTGTTTTGACGCCGCTGAAGGACTCTTGAACATGATTTCTCTTTGTGCTTCAAGTAAGGCTTGCTGAATGTTATCAGCTGGGTTTATAATATATGAACGACCTAGTAACCAAATTGTATTTGAATCTTTATTATCCTGTTGTTGCTGTTGTTGTTGTAGGAAAAAAGAACTTGAAAGCTCTGATCCTGATATCCATAGATTAGACATAAAATGACCAAGTTTGAGTGGTATCTCTGCTGCCAAATAAGAAGAATTGGTTATCAGCTTGTCCTTGAGTGGTGCCGTACTAAGGTGATTGCTATTCTGTGGCTGCGGTAACTCTTTATCACTGGATTCTGTATCCTTTCTATTGACATGAATTCTCTTATTTTGTTGCTCAAAACTGGTCATATTAGTCATTTATTATAAGTGGTGATAATTATTAAAAAAAAGAGAGAGAGAGAAACGAAAATACACAAGGGAAAAAGAAAAAGATAGCACAGTCCAAAGGTTTAAATCAAAGGATATTTGACCAATCAGAGATGATTCGGTAAGTTAAAGTTCATCCAATCAGTTTATACGGCATGCATGAAAAAAGTTCTGTTCTAAAAAAAAGGCAATCACTTTTAAGCATTCTTTTTGATTCCAAGTGAAGAGCGGTATCGAAGGCCATTAGCTGTCATAGAAAATACAATGTTTTCCTTGGAAATCAATATAAGCAAAAAAGTGCAAGAAGAAAAGTAAAACATGACAGAAACGAGCGTGCTGAGGGCTTTTACTGCATATATCAATTTCATAAAGATGTACAGCTTGCTTTTTCTTGTAGAAAAGATGAATATTACAAGATTTCGTATGCTACACATGAATGCTGCTTTACCTATAAAGAACTGATTACTATATTCCTGCTTGAGAGCAACTTGAACCTGACAGGGGCAAATCCTTTACTTACAACTCAGTTACAAAGCTTCAAGCATGAATCAAATGTTTAAAATTAAATGTTACACCTTTTTTTGGGCCTGCAGGTTAAGAAGCTGTTTAGGGTATTGCGTGTCTAAGTGTATCATGTTGGCATGGTTACTATTATTTTAATTGGAAGATAATAAGAGACCGTGCATTAGTTTCATATGACGATGGGCTGCCAAGAAGTTATCAAGCTGATATCAATGACTATACGAATGCAAGAAGGTAGGACTACTAGTAAATGCGTCATTTTCACCTCACTGCTCGCCAAGTTGGTATGTGTATGCTGCTTGTATTCTAGAATCTTCAACTTCTTGGCCATACTGGCAACATTCAACTTTGATGCATTGCTTAATAAGAATCAAACCCATGTTCTAAGCCCAATTTACTTGTTCTATTCCGCATGTTTAATAATAGCTATTGTGCATAAAGTAACTAAGTTAGTGCCTGGTAATAGTGTACGGCTCACCCTTTCCCAACTGGTGTATATCTAGACAATGCCTTGTTTGTTCTTATTCACAAAAAAGTATAAAAGAAACGATTTTTCTGAGCAGAAAGGTTTTCTCTCATCTTCAGGATAACCAAGAAAGAGCTTTAATTGAAAAATCAAAATGGCCAAGTTATTTACTCTCTTATCCGTTGCTGCTACTGCTGTACTCTTATCATTGCAGAACGCTTCTGCTCGCCCTCTTGGTCTTGATGGCAATGATAGTCTTGCTGCCTTTAAAGAAACTACCAAAGCTTTTGTTGATTGCGTCGTTGTTAAGGACTCCAGCGTGAAATTTCCTGGTAAATCCCATTTCCTCAAAGGACGCGGTGAGCCTTCCAAGGTTTTGGTTTGTAGCGGTACCTCAATTACTGCCATCAAAGTCAAGGATGAGCATGGTAGCGAGTATGACTTGAAGAATAAGTACGTTGGTGACGAGGACAAATATGATTTCAAGGAACAAAAGAGCAACTATGACTGGGATAATGACAAGGAGTACGATGATGAAAAGGACGATTACGAAGACGGAGATGGCTATGAATATGATGATGGAAAGGTTTACAAGAAGCAAAAGGACAAGTATGACTGGGACAATGAGAAAGACTACGATGATGAAAAGGGTGATTATGAATGGGATAACGACATGGACTACAAGGAACAAAAGGGCTATAAGAGCAACAAGGATTGGACAAACAAGAGAGATGACTCTGTATGGGACAACAATAAGGAAGGCAAGGACTCCAAGAATGGAGTAGAGGAATATGACAAGTATTACAATGACGAAAAGGACAACTATGAATGGAGCTACAAGAATGATTACAAGGACGACAAGGATGATGAACACAAGAATGATGAGCATGATGAGGAATACAAGGATGATAAGTATGATGATGAATACAAGGATGATGAGCATGATGATGAATACAAGGAGGATAAAGAAGAAAATGACCATGATGAATACAAGAATAACAAAGACGAACAGGACAAAGGAAAGGTTTCAAAGAGAAGCATCGTCTCCAAAGATGGTAAGGGTGGCAAAGACGGCAAGGGTGGTAAGAACGGAAAGAATGGCGACAAGAAAAATAAGTATGTAAAGGGAAAGAAGGGAAAGAACGACGACAAGAAGAAGGGCAGAAAGTAAACGCAGCCTTTGACCAATAAATTCATTCGGGTTTAAGTAAAGTTGTATTAATATTCAAATAAACAATAAACCTATCCTTTATCACACATATTTTGTGTTTGTAATGTCTGAGGAAGAGGGCTTATCATACAAGTAAAAGCCAAAATATGTTAAAAAAGGGAAACGCAACTAGATTGAATGCTTGAATTATTATGGTTTTTTTTTCATTATTGTTTTATTTACAAAAGGTTTCAAGACGGTATCTGTTTTACCAATCTAACCAAGTCTTGAAATATTCACAGTTGAAAGGAGAGATCGGACCGTCTTCAACGCAGAAAGTAAACACTGGACATCTTCCACAGGGTGTTTCTGTCAAAGCTTCTGTGGGTAATCGACTGACTGCTTTTCTGACGGCTTTATATGACCATTGAACAGAATTATCATGTTCATGATCATCCTCATCATCACTAAACTCTTCCATTCCAGACATGAAAGGCATCTTCTTTTCCACGTCACCATCATAAACAAGCAAGTCCAATATGCTCGTAATATCCTGGACTGACAAATCTATTGAAGAAATACGAGACTCTGTGATAAAACGTCTCACTTCAGTAGCTGTAGGATAATGCTCATGTTCAGCTCCAAATACTGCATCTGGTACACCTTCAATACGTGGAAAACTTCTTGATGCAATATACTTTAAACAGGCTGTCTTTAAACTGTCAATAAATTCAGTATCAAGTTCCTGATCCGTATACCAAGCACCACCGGTAACTTCACTTGATGGTGTCAAACTGAACAACATGTATATTTTACGCGTAGGATATTTGACATGCTTCACTGCCTTGATTTCTTGCTTTTGTTCCAACTGTTTGAGTGTACGGTTGAGCACGATAGTGTGAAGGTTGGTTGCCTTTTTCAAATCCTTTGTCCAAATACCATTATTTCCTGCAGCACGAATCGTATTGTAGACTAGACGAGCATCATCATTTAATTTGCTTGCTCTATATTGAAATAAGAAATGAGTAAAAACAGGTCATATGGCTTGTTATAGAATCTACTTTTCAGCATCTCTTAAATCAATAGCCTTGAGCATATTTTCATTATTTACGGTTATAATTTCTAATGCATTCTACAATAATACTGTTTAGGCTTAATCTTGTTCTAGTTTGTATTTTATCTACCTTCTTCAATAGTGAGTTCATTGCAGTATATGCATCTTGAATATCCATAGATTCAGGACGATCCGTGAATTTAATACCCTACATAAAAAGTCAATATCTAGCTAAAGATCAATATGATCAACTGACCTTTGGTGAAGCAAAGACATATTGGTAAAAGGCCCATTCGTTAACAGACAAGCCAAAAGGAGGCTCTTCACCTGGCTTGAGATCTGTCATTTATTTTTGTTGATTTGCCAAAAAAAAAAAAATGAAAAGAAAAATTTTCAGGCCTGAAAAAGTTACCAAAAAGAGAGAGAGAGAGAGAGAGAGAGAGGGCGTCGTAACTGTCTTCTTTTAATTGCAGGCAGAAAATAAATCAATGCCTTTCAAAGAAAGATTATATCAGTGAGATGAGAAAATGGATACCGTTTGATTAAAAATCAAGAGGCTTCGATTTATATAAATATAAATATAATCTCTTTCTCTGCATAAAATATCGACTGTATTCTTAAAGAGTTCTTTGAGGGGAGGAAAGAAAAGATGCTTTATTGGGAGGAATATTAAGTCTCTGTTTGCGTACGGTAGAAGCAACTGATTTCATATGTTGATTAAATAAGCCTCATTTGGATATCACATTTAAGGTATGAATGAAAAGGGTAATAATAAAGAGCAATAAGGCAATAGGGGATATTGATGTCCTGGAAGCATGATTTGGAAATTGAATGGTGCCATTGTTGACTGGATAATATGTAAAGTTACTCGTCGTTCCATTGCCTAATCTAATATTCGAACAACTGATAAACTGTTGCTGTGTTCCATTCAGGTTTTCTGTCAGAGATATCAAAATAGATTTACCAGCTACCGTATTTCTAGCATTTGGGTATATTTGACTATTTGTGCTATTTACGGAAATGATCGGTGTTGTTGTAGTATAGTTACTAGAAGCTAGCGGATAAGAACCTGAGAGTGTTTCAATATTAGAGCATGCATCTGGTAATTTGATAGGTGCTATGCATGGATTAGAAGGAATATCGGGTATACATGCGTTGCTGCTTGTGTCATTCATAAAACTACATTGATGAGTAGAGTCTAACAGAAGAGAAGGAGTTCCTACAATCCAAGCTAAACAAATGCTCGTATTCCAATATTGCACATTATTAGGATTTAAGTAAAGCGTATAGGATAAATGATCAGAGTACTGTACAAACTGGACAGTGGCTGACATGCCATCACTCAAGGGTATCTGGGAAAGTGCTCCTGGTAGCTGACTTGTATCTATCTGCTGTTGTTGCAGTGTAAATGGAGTGACTAATATCAAGAAAAATAAGATGATATTATACATGAAAAAAAAGAAGAAGAGATGATCAACATGTAAAGAAGAAGTAACCTTTCTCTTTTTACTATTTGAAATGAGGAAGATGAGCACCTTCCTTTTCAAGAAATTATGAAAACATTGCTTTGCATTTTATTAATCAAGAGGTGAAAACAACATCAAAATCCAAAATACCAAACTTTGTTTGAAGGATCAACTGGAGCAGGAGGCTTGGGGTTTGCCTTTGAAAAAAAAAAAAAGAATTTAATTTCTTTGATATAAACTAGTTACTGTGCTATTATATTTTACCTTTGGAACTTTAGGAATTGTCTCATTTTTGGGATCAATAACGTATATGGACTCGTTACATCTTCTGTTAATACTAAAGAATAGATTTAGTCTATGTTATTTCACTATAAAATATCCATCTTACGTCTGAATCTCTCCTCTTGAAGTGGTACCATTCATTAGACTCTGCCAATATTCATGCGTTTCTAATACAATGCTTGTAGCAAAAGTCTATCAATATATCATGACTATTAGCTGATATTCCTTTTGGATATTAAAAAGAAATAATAATTACCCTGTCTCTTGGTGTGTCATTAAATGCAATTGTATTTGGTGGATCACCACCTGGTGTCTTATACACCTTGAAAATGTGACACGTTGCATTTAAATAACCAGGCATGTACTCCTCAACGTCTTGAATGTCTATATTTGAAATAAGTAAAAGTTTTTGTATGAGTTATTTAATAAAGCAATTACCCGTGAGATTGTTTGCCAATGGGTCATTGTGATCAATAACTACCACTTTCCAATCCGTTTCATCTTGATCTATTAATCCAATAATGCCCAATATTTTTACTTGTTTGATTTCACCAACAGTGGCCACCGATTGACCGACTTCGATCACGTCAATTGGATCATTATCACCTTTCTTGTTTGTATAAGGTGAGATGTAATTAGGATCTTCCCAGGTCTAAACGGGTGTTAGCAATGTTCAAGAGTGTTCCTACTATAATCCTTACTTGAGGAAATGCGCCATAATTCCAAATATATCCTTTATATGGAAATATATTGGGTACAAATCTCGGTTTCCCATCTTTAGTATCTTGCTTAATAGGATTAAATGGTGTCTCCTTGTTAATCTACCAAATATAGTGTGAGTTGAACAGATGTCATTCTGATAATGATATTACTTCATTCTTTGCGTTTGTCCACTTTGGAATTTCAACAATCATGTTATAAAGTGTTTTCTCTTCATTAGCAAAGAGTGGAATATCATGAAATGGAGAAATAACTTGACCATTCTCCTCTATTTTTAAATATAAGCACATGCTTCAAATGGGATCGCCTCCTTTTTCATTATTCTCCATACTACATACCAAAATAAAGAGTATAATTCATGGTATTAGGAGCACCCACTTGTCTGTGAGTATATGACCCCAATGTTAATGATCCAAGTGAGAGTATGAGTGCTGTAGTAAAGATCATTTTGAGGGATAAAAGAAAAGGGAACAGGGACAAGATGGGATTCTTATTTATATGTTCTGAACTAGAATGTTTCCCCGTCAACAAAATGCAAATCAATTATTTCCCCACAAGCCCAATTTGTAGTTGATGTCAACTAGAAAATTTCCTACAATTCTATTATCTTTGAAATAATGTCATTAAGACTGCATTCATAAAAAGGACTTTACGACAAAAGGAAAGTGATGTAACCTCAGGTTCTATTTTGTGTTGGATAAACGCTCTATACTCTGGTCTCATTGGATGTTGGCTTTTACAGACGCGGATATTAAATCTGTATTCATAGAAAAGAAAGGCATCCTATGAATGACAATAATGTAAAGAATCCATTTGTAATGGCTACTTTTTTTTGTTTCAGAGAGATTTAATAGTTGAATTATTAAGGTTCATTGTTTCAAATGATTAAGATAGTGTGACAGTGATGTTTTCTGCAGTAGGAATGGTTCCACAGCTGGTTCACTTTGACAGAAGCTAATTTTATATTCTGTGTCTAGTTTTGTTGCAAAGATCAAGAAGAACAAAACAGTGTAGCAAAAGACTGTATGTGACTACTATTACATAGCAACCAAGTTCAATATATTGGTTCTATAGCATGGTGAGATTGCTTTCAATAAGTAGGCTCAGTGACAATAGGTGGACGATAACGAAGTTGGAGACCGAACCGATGAGGGATGAAGCATGAAGCTGTCAGTCACTCTATTCATGACCAGCGTTGCCCAAACCAGTCTCTATCATTTCTTAATAGCCCAAAATTTATAATCCCTTAATGAAATGTTCAGAGCATAGCATGGTCAAAAAATGACTGCAGACTATAGATATAAAGGACTAGTATTATTACCAAATGTGAGGAGAAGAGCTGGAAACTCGTTGGTGCCTAATGCGTTGATCATTCCAAACATAAATTTGGATAGTACTACCGAACCTGAAGTAGGAAGTCTCCACTTTTCTTTTACTTCATCGTCATCTACAAGAGCATTTTTGTCTCTAAGTTAAATATTAGAAGAGCAAACACAACAATAACAGAGATTCATACAAGAACAAGGTTTTGTCGATCGTGTTTGACGTTTGGAATCTGCTCACGGGTCCTAATGACCATAATGTCCCTTGCCTGTAAGCCATATGAGCGGAAACTCTAGTGATCCGAACAATATAAAGGCAATTGATATTTAGAGAGGCAGTAGCTTCTGAAAAAGTATGTATTTTTAAATTATCAGTTACTAAAGCGCTTCGTCATGATGTATCTCAAGCAAGTCATATTCATTTCAAAAATGCCTCGATCAGTAGTGTTTTTATAAAGTGTGGTCCAATCATATACTTGAGGGAATACATAATTAACCTTCCATCAAGTTTATAAAAAAGGTAATCTGAGTTACTTTTACAGGCAAAGAAGAAAGAAAAAGAATTGTTTAGCACCCAACGGCCCTTTGCCTGCCCCATTGCTGAAATACTCCAAGACTTTTACGAAATGGCCGAGCAAGTTGCAAACCGGTACAAACCGGTCTATCTACTGTACCTCTTTAGATACTTGAGTGCGTGGCTGAAAAGATGTAAAAGGGTATTACAAATAAATTTCTGAGAATTAAGTGCCTCACAACTCCCCTTTCTGTCTTTGTCTTGGCAGCATAATTATAGAGAAACTCCGTGCGCTATTTAAAGAGTAACAGAGATCTCCAAGATATTTCACGTTGAATGTCATTTGGTATATAACAGAGTCAGGCCGTGGACAAGTGATGAAATGATAACCGTGTATTCAAAAATGACGAGGTAGCAATAGAGTAAGATAGCATTTTATGTCTTCTCACAGTACCGTGGTTAAGTTGGATATTTGTAACACTGTAACGGTTCAAGCCATGCTGATACACTCACCGTCTGCTAATGTTTATCCTTATGATAGGAAAAGGGCTGCAACACACGCGGGAAAAAATTTTTAGCTATTCGGTTTATACAAATGAATAAATAAAGACACGTTCCCCAGCTCGCGTACGACGATGATAGATGAGCGATATCGGTCATATAGCAATCACCGAAGAGTAGAATAAGAAAGCAGCCTATTCCATAAAAGTTTTTTATGCCGCTTTTATAGTACGGATATAAAACAAAAGACTGTCTATTGGCAAAGAGTCTTCAATCTGGACTTTAATTATTTTTAGGGTAACCGTCATTACGTTATGAACAAGTCAGTAGCAATCATTTTCCATTTATATACGTAATACTTATGCCACATATAGAAATATTTTAAGCACAATAAGCACAAGAACATCCCGTTAAGATGATTGCTCTTGTGTAGCATCCAATTCACTAATTGGTATATAAAAGTGACCCTACATCAGGTTCCAATTTTTGTTTGGCTTTTTTTATATTTATTCTCATTGATAAACACATAAACCATGGTTTTCCTTTCAAACGCTGTTTCTGATGGTAATATCTTTCTATTTGAAGCATTCATATACTCACTTTTTGTATGTATAGCTCGTATCGAAGAAGTAAACAGTAAAGGTGAATTACACCATGACTCCGTAGGCACAACTGTCTATGGTACTCGTTGGGCTTCTGAAGATATCCCAAGGTAATACTAATTGATCATATCCGATCCTTTTTCATTCTAACGTAAAATTTTACAATAGATTTGATTTACCACAGGTACACACGATATAAAATAGTATGTTTCAATACATGAATTAATTTTTATTCTATAGGATGAAATGCCTGCAAGTATGCATATGCGTGTATTTTAAGTTACCCTTTATCAACTAACCCACTTGGATAGATGTTGCATATAGATTAATCAAGGACGATTTGGCTGTAAGTTTTCAAACAAATAAAGGATATTGATATTGACACTATACCTATAGCTCGATGGCAACCCTGCCTTGAATCTTGCCACATTCGTTACAACCTATATGGAAGAAGAAGCAGAAAAGCTAATGGCTGAAAACCTTTCAAAGAACTTTATTGATTATGAAGAATATCCTCAAAGTGTTGAGTTATGTGTAAGTATATTATTTGTAAAGAGAAACGTGTGTCCCTTATTGTTTATGACAGAACCGTTGCGTCAATATGATTGCTCGTCTTTATCATGCTCCTATGGATAGTGCTGAACAAGAGGCCCTCGGTTGCTCTACTGTCGGTTCCTCCGAAGCCATCATCTTGGCCACACTTGCTATGAAACGCCGCTGGCAAAACGCTCGTAAAGAAAAAGGATTACCTACTGATAAGCCCAACTTGGTCTTGGGTGCCAACTGTCAGGTGGCCTGGCATAAGGCTATTGAATACCTTGAGATCGAAGCGCGTGAAGTCGAATGCACTGAGGATTGTCTCTGTATGGATCCTCACAAGGCCGCTGAACTCGTAGATGAAAACACAATTGGTGTCTGTGCTATCCTGGGATCTACCGTAAGTAGTACAACATGATTTTATTGGCTGGGTGCTGACCCCCTTTCTCCTTAGTATACAGGTCATTATGAAGACGTAAAGACCTTGAATGACCTTTTGGAAGAAAAGAACAAAGAAAACGGTTGGGATGTCGGCATTCATGTGGATGCTGCCAGGTAAATATTTATTTTAAAGAAAAACATGGGGACCTAATAGAGTGTATTCCTTAGTGGTGGCTTTGTTGCTCCCTTTGTTGTTCCTGAGCTTGAATGGGATTTCCGATGCAGTCGCGTTGTCTCTATTAACGTGTCTGGTCATAAGTATGGTATGACATATGCAGGTGTTGGCTGGTGTATCTGGAGAAGTCCTGAATACCTTCCCAAGTCATTGATATTTAACATCAACTACCTTGGCAGCGAACAAGCATCATTCACTCTCAATTTCAGTAAAGGTGCTGCACATGTGATTGCTCAGTACTATGTGCTCATTCGTTTGGGCAGAAATGGATTTAAAAAAATTATGTCCAACCTGACTGCCACAGCTGACCATTTAGCCGCACGATTAAAGGCCACTGGATACTTTGAAATTATGAGTGAAACAGGTGGACGTGGTTTACCTTTGGTTGCCTTCAGATTAAAGGAAAAGCATCATTTTAACGAGGTAAGAGAGAGAAAAAAAAGATCAAGGTAATGTAAAATAACACGGCCTAGTTTGATATCTCTTCAAAATTGCGTGAACGTGGATGGATTGTTCCTGCTTATACTATGGCACCCAAAGTTGAACACTTAAAGATGTTGCGTGTTGTTGTCCGTGAAGACTTTTCTAGATCACGTTGTGAGATCTTGGTAAGGGACATTATTGCTGCAGTTCGTGCTTTAGAAGCTGTAGACGAAGAAAACATTAACAAGCGTCGGTAAGTAGTGGATATGACATTTGTTCAACATGTACAGATAAAATTCTAAATGCTTATCATTTAGTGAACATATCGAAAAACACTCCCTTACTTCACTTCATGCCAGCCATGAAGCCACTTATAAGCCAAAGACAGACGATGGTGCTGATGTAGAAACAACCGAAGAACCTAAAGCTGCCAAGGGCATTTGTTAAATTATTCAATAAAAATATTTATATGTCTAATCTATCTTGTTGCTAATGTAAAAGATAAAAAGAAAAGCCATTTATTTACAACTGCTATCTTAATGATAATTATATCTGTCGCATGATAAACAAAATTGAGGGAATAGTGATTATGTAAATGCATTAAAAAAAAGGGAAAAGAATAATATAAACATAAATGCAAGTGTGCATGATTTTGTGAAAAGCCTAAGTGTTGTATCATTTGAGCATCTGAAGGTGGGGAGGGGGCAAGTATTGTTTGTATGTGTATATAGAAGAGGGGGTGTATATATGGGTCAGGTTAATTTAGATATGCTTCTTTCTGAGCTTTTGGTCGTCCTCTTTTACTAGATGCATTCATTTTCTTTCTAGGTCTTCTTTTCTCTTCTTCGTCTTCTTCATCGAATCCGTAAAATGTCTTTGCTCTTCGAGAACTTCTTGTATCTGAAGAGTACATCTTCCATTCTCCAATAAGTCCTTCCTTTATCGGTTCCTGTCCAATCCAGTCCAAGATATCTTTGGCCGTTTCACGATCTTGTGGTCGTGTTCTGAGGCATTTCAGCAACAACTGTCTACTAAGCTCTCCATGCACCTCTCCTTCCAATGCACGCTGAATGCGATAATCATCTTGTGCAACGTAACGTAGGCCCTGAAGGTCTGTATCCAAGATACCTCGCCATGGTTCCGTATCTGTAAACACCTTCCACATCATCACGCCAATTGAATACATATCCTCAGCTTGAGGATGTATTAACCAAGGAAGAACTTGATTATCTGATCTTGTCTTTGGTAACGTTTGGATAGATCTGCAAACATATGCTAAGTATACAGTAAACACGATTGCCCACAAAACTTACCTATACATCCTGTATCCATGATCCGGCTTCCCTTTCACCCAAGGTAACGTTTCACACCAAGTATCCAACTCTTCCTTTGTTTCTGGTACAACATCTCCATCATACTCCCATTCTGCGCGTGGCACATCTACAAACCAATCACGGACATCTTGTGGCTGGCAAAAGACGGCTTTACCGAAATCAATCAGGTAAAGGCATACTTTTTCGCTCCCATCTTCTAGATATTGACCATCGACTGGGTTGACCATAATATTAACTTCAGAAAGATCTCTATGCGCAAGTCCTGCTTCGTGTATGGTCTTCATGCAGACAAGCATCTGGTAAATAACATCGTATTTTTGATAAGCCGATAATCGATGATGTGAATGGACATGCGTGTACTGTTTGAGGGTTGTGTGATATCTAGTATATTATTTATTAGAGTTCCCTTCATCTATTTTATTTTATTTTTGATTTACCTTTCCATGGATAAACCAGCAACATCCCCGTTATCGTTATAGAGAATCTCTCGTACCTGTGCCATGTGCGGTAGATTTCTCAACTTCCTGATATCATCCCCCAAAAACAGTTAGTATACACGTGTATACTCAAGCGCATATATGCACTTACATCAAACAAGCAACTTCTGTGATACGTTGATACATTGTCATTTGTCTGAATGCTTGTACAACCGTATCTTGAAAAAAGTAAACACGCTTGAAGAATCCTTCAGAATTGGGTAGATGCCAGTTAATATGTCCATGCTCAGCAATGTTCCTGATCAAGATGCCTTTACTAGCACACACTAACAAGAGAAAAATGTGAATTTCATTTCTTGATCATCCTCTTTTTAATTTACCACTAAACAGTCTCTGCCAAACATCGTGCGAAATTTCCTTTTTTCCAAACCGTTGTAGGTTAGACATCTCCTGAGGGTAATCGTTGATGGTCGTTCTTGGGGTAACAGCTCCGTTTGCCCTTTCATCATCCGATCCTTTATCAGCATCCATATCCTCCTCTTCCTGTGTCTTTCTTCTCATTCTCGCAAAAGGCTTTGTTGTCCTTTGCTTGCCCTCTGTCGGACGAGCAGCAGTAGGTGTGTCTACAGCAGGTGAAAGAGACGCCGAGTTGGGCGTCGTCACATCCAATATCTCGGGCAATTCAGGCAATCCCAAAATCTGACGGACAACGCGTTTGAGTAGCTTCTTTGTGACCGATTGTCCTGTCTTATCATCTATGGCCATCTTGGAGGTTGCAAACATTCGCTTAAAGTAATCTCGTTCGATCGCCTCATTCACTTCAAACACAATCTGATTCACAACACGAAGTGGTCTGAGATGAATCCAGGCTTTAGGTGCAAAGTCTTCGGTGCATTCGTTGATTTGGTCAATATCAAACAAGTCGCTTGCAGGGTAGGCAAGAATCATGTCTGTCTCAATACGAATCAGCTTACTCGACTTGATACGAGTTGACTTGGTGTTGTAAAAGATAGCCAGCACGCCCTGAGAGCGGATCTGGCGGAGCAATGTTCTGTTTTTGGCAATGTAGAAGCGAGGTACCATCGAATGGTTGCCTTGAGGATCAGCCTTCATACGCTCAACTGCCTGAAAGAAAGGACCATTGAGTTGAAGGTAGAGCAATTTTTCGTCGGTGAGACCTACGGGCTTTTGGCCCTTGGGTTCGAGTGGTGAGAGCGCAGATATGCTATAGACAGTACTATGTTCTGAGAACACTTGTTCGACAGGTGGGTATGAAAAATCGGATTCCTCTGGAAGTGTATCGGCCGGATCAAACTTGAAATCTTGTGAACTCACTGATGACTGTGACTTCCGGCTAGTTTGATTGCTACACGTATTGGTAAATTTTGCAAGATGTCTCCACGTTATTATGCTTACCTGATTTGTTTTTTAATGTCTACTACAATCCTGTTGAAAAGTCTTTCGAGATAATCTGCATGTTTGGGAATCGTTCCTGTATTTCGGTGAAAAGCCCGTGCATTCTTCCAAATAAGTCGAATGTCTTTCTCGAATCGAGCAAACTTGGTGTACTTTCCTTTCCACACATTTTCTTCAACTGTCTGCAAATCCATGGGATGCTTGATCTCCTGGTGATAGACAAAGGCAGAGGATGGCACAGGTTGAATAAATGGCCAACAATCAGGCGTTGACAGAAGCATGTTAATAATAAATCGATAGAGTCGCAAAAATAGCCGTGTAACATTGTGCGGAGGTTCATATACAACTTGTGATAAATCAATGATGTTGCTGGGTAAAGACGGACTCTGTCCCGAATTGGTATTTGTCTTGGCTGCTGAGGGGGGTTGTTCGGTGAGTACTGTATGGATCACAATGTTTTTGGTGCGAAGACCTGCTACAATCAGACGCTGAAGGGCTACCAGATCACCATTAGAAATCTGTGATGCCAGCGTCTTGGATACGTCTTTATCGCCTGAAGTCCCTAACACCATGGAGGTAATAACCAGCATGGCTGCAGCCGGTAGCACCTGCTGCGAATCTGTTGGCATTGGAGCGTCGATATCAACTACAGGTAACTCATCCACTCCAATTTGAACACCCAATGCTCGAAGGGTGATCATTGTTAGTCTCCGTAAGTTGTAGACATCTAGATCAGGTTTCATTGGGTCCTTTGGGTCATCATAGAATGATGGATCTACCTCCTTGTGTTTAGTAATGTGAACACGCAGCTGCGGTCTAGGAGGGACTGGCTTTCTGACTGGTGTAGATGGTCCTGTACCCATACGAATATATCCAGGTAGTATGGGTGCTGTTGATAGCATGGGTGGCGCAGAAATGGGGCTGCCATTTGTCGCTGGCGTCATCTTGGGCAATGTTGGTAAAGATGATGTTAGCTGTCCAAAGAGCATGGCAGAAGGTAACACATTGGGTGGATGCATTGTCATAGGTGGAGTATTATTATAAGTGCTGGGCAGCGGTAATCGTACTGTGGTCAAAGTGGGTGTTGCTGATAAAGGAATTGGCATTGGTGAAGCAACGGGCACAGATCCACGATTGCTATGACTGTTCTGGAAAGTAGGGGCAGTTGAAGCAGTAGGACCGGTTGTTGTCACAGCTGTGGGAGTCATGGCTGTAGGAGTACTTGTGGACATTGGTTGATTGTTTGTGTTCATATTATCCTGAATCGGTTTATGAAGCTGGATGGGTGATGCGTTAAAATAGCTAGCACCAGGACGCTCCTGCTGCTGCTGCTGTTGTTGTTGTTGTTGTTGTTGTTTTGAGGTTTGTTGTTGCTGCTGCTGCTGCTGCTGCTGTTGCTGTTGCTGCTGTTGCTGTTGTGGGGATTGCTGTGGATGTTGCTGGTGTTGTTGAGGGATCATAGGTAATGATGGAGTGGATAGTAGTTTTGGTCCCATTGGCTGAGTTCCATCACTGCGGTCATCAAAGACGGGTGAACTGGGTTGTTTTCCTTGAAGGATGATTGAGTCTGAAGGTGAGGAAGTTGTTATGTCATTATCTTTTGTGTCATTTAGTATTCTTTCTAATAATAGGTTATTCGATGAGCTCTCTTGGTTTGCTTCGTTTTGAATATCGGCTAAGCAAAAGGGGAAATAATAAATAAAGGTTCTTTGTCTCTCTTATATGTGTGTGTGTTTTTTTAATACCTTGTTGCATTGCTAAGCTTTCACGAAACAGTTTATCTACCAAATCGTCTTCATCAGGGAAATCAGAAGTTGAAGCTGACTGATTAAATTCATTAAAGGATTGAGAAGTGTCATTATCGTTTGCTGGTATTAAGGAATCTAAAGACTGAAGTTTCCACAACAACTGCATATTATCTACAAAATTATTCACTCCAACAGAAGAGTCGTTATTATCTCGTAAAGTCCAATCTTCCATTGTTTTTTCTTATAAAAAGAGGGTAGATCGCTTGGTCTTTTTTATACTTTTGATTAGTAAGAAAACAGGAATAGCTGCAACAATTTAATGTTTTCTTGCTGTACGGAAATAAAAGGAAAGAGGGAAAAAAAAAGGATAAATTTTTTTGATTTGAAAAAAAAAAAAAAAAAATAAGGGAATAACCTTTAGAATAAAAAAAAAGGGATTATTATTATTGTCGTTGTGCTGTTGTTCTTGTTGCAGAAACAAAGTGCAAAATCTGAGCGAAACCTGAGACGTGACGCAATCAAATATATTGCCTCGTTTTCTGAATTTTAAATTCTTGAAGTGATTTTTTATTCTTTGATGTAATGGCCATTAATTCTCCTTTAGCTTTTTTGTCCACTTATTCCCCTTTTATTAAAGAATAGTAATCGTGTATAAGAGCTTAGTTTTAAAACAATACACGCCCTTTCCTAGAGAAACCACTGTTGATATTGACTCTTGGAAAAATATCATTGAAAATTCACCCGCTCATCATGCAGTATGTTGGATTTATAAGAACAAAACGAAGGGTGATTTGTCTACTTTAAACGAAAAAAGGTCAACCTATGCCAAATCATGTAACAAGAAGAAGCATCATTTGGAAAATTAAGTACATATGTCATAGAGCTGGGATCTATAAGAGTCGTGCTGGTGTACAAGCAGAAGATGAATCATCTAAAAGCCGGCCAATCCAGAAACCAAGCAAGAAGATCGATTGCAGATGCTATGTTATTGTCACCTGCTATTTCGTAACACCTAATCAGGTCACTATTAAGCTTCATAATGAGCATAATGATCTTATTGGAAGTCGTGATGATATCTCTTTTTCGCCTTTATCGGATAATACGAAGGAAGCTATATTGCAAAGGTTACATGAAGGCTACAGTACAAGGGTCATAAGAACTGCAATTGAACGTCATGTTAATGAAAGGATAAGAGATCTTTTTTCTGAAGCTGCTTGTTCTTCAACACATCCAGTCATTTGAGGTACATAAGCAGAGTTACTATGATAGACTGTATAAGGATGTATAGTATACTGTGTATTAAACTCTTTATACATCTTGGTAAATACATACAATCTCGCAAGATTTAAGCTGGTTGTCTTTCATAGCAGTCGCATACAGCTTTGAAAAAATAGATCTAAAGCCATTGCTTAACGTCTTCACTCACGCTTTCATGATCATTATCCTCAGCACGGAAAGCTTGACTCCCTGCAAAGATGTCGTGGCAATAGAAATGGTGCTGTGTTTGTTTGCTTTTTTTTTCCCTAAAGGTCTTTTCTATTTCTAAATTAGGTTTTTTTTCCGATCTTTTTGCCCCTGTTTTTCTCCTGTTCTATTACAAACGTTGTATTTTTCTGAAAATATATTTAATGCATTTCCTATGCTTGATTTTGTTTAACTGGAGAAGAGATCCTGTTCAATATCCGTTTGAGTGTCGCCCGTGTTGCTCCAAGAGGCAATTATATCGCCATGGATTGGATGAAGTTATTGATATCATGGCGTGCACTCCCTTGAATCAAGCGAATATAATAAGCTTAAGAATATTTACTCTTGAGTATATGTTTTTAGAAACGTTTTATAGGAAATTGCTACTGTAATTACTTTACATTCTCTTTTTATATACAAGCTACTTGCAGAATAAACTATACTTCGTTTAGTTAACCCTATTCTTTTGAACAAAGAAATTGTCAGTAGTACACCATTTTGCTGTGTCACTATAACGTATAGTAAGCTCCTTAAAAAAGAATAAAGAATATATATAAAAGCCAATGTTTGCACAAATGAATTATTATATTCTTTCCCTTTTATTTCTTTTTTTTTAAGCTTAAAGTATTATTCAACAAGTAATTCAATAGTAGAAGTCAACTTATAAAAATGGCTGGTGATGTGCAGCGACAAGTCACCAAAAAATGCAAATTAAGCTCGCTATTAAACCAACCCTATAGGCAATATCGAGTAAGTGTTAACATTTTCTTTATATTTCATAAAAAGTATGTAATAATATTTCCATGATAGCAAGTGGTCCGTAAAATTGCAGAAGAATACTCTATTCTAAGACGAGATGCCATGAATTTAGCGCTGTACTGCGTATGTTTCTGGGTAGAAAATGGGTTTCGAGATGATACAGCATATCCAGATGTAATGTCAGAGATATTTTGGAGTCATTGTTATCGCGCCGTCGCCCGTGATGAAGGACATGTCGTCCGTTCTGTAACGTTTAGTCTATAGATTTTCCGTTATAATGTTATCAACAGAATTGGCTGAATGTGCGTTTTTTTATAGAGCTTCATTCAATGTATACAAAACTGTTTAAACATTTTTGACATCTGTCGAAAGAATCCAAACAATAGTAATATATGGAACGCGCTTAATTTGTATTCACATTCATTCATTATGCTCCATAGGTCAATATCTATATGATATACCTGTACTCGATGTACTGCATGGTTATCTAGCGAGCTCGTGTACTACAAGTGTTGTTACAAGTAAGCATGAATAAACACTTAACTTGAGTACAACTCATGTATATTATATCATAAAGACGTCGGAGCTGCATTTGACTAGAAGTATTAGAAGAAACATCTTTGTGGTTTTCAAGGAATTCTTCTTGGAATATAAAAAACAAACTCGAACACCTATAAGTGTGTCTAGCATTGGTAAATAAGCTAGAAAGTGCA